>JAPYMA010001033.1:0-64821 GCA_035041965.1 Anisakis pegreffii
TTACCTATTACTAATGCATATTTTTGGATAGTATTTATTAATATTAATATTGTTACTGTTATATTTAATATTATATTTATTATTACATATTTTATACACAATAATAATTATTATTAATTCAGTGGAATGGTATATTGCGGCGATTTCGTAATGGAATGCCATTGAAACGACACCGTCGTCAGTTAAGGACGTACGAGGCTTGCTTTACGGGGCGAGAGGCAATCGACTTTCTCATGAACGAATTGCCAAAATTCATATCTGAAGATAAGGAAATCACGAGGTTTCTGTTATTATTTATTGTACTTTTATTATTTTATTATTATCCTTATCATTATTATAATCAACATCTACCGATGGTAGTTAAAAGTTTTGCGTGGACGAATTGCCAGAATATTTTTGAAGAATGTTTAAATTTTATTATCGTTTGTGTATTCAGAAAAAATTGTGCGATGCTTTTGGAGAAGTTTATGAATCGTAAATTGTTTGGGGCAATTAGGAATGATGCTGATTCCTCAGAGAAGTTCAAGGAAAGTCAACTTTATAAGTGCGTTTCATTTTGTATTATTATTATTTTTGTTGTTATTATTATTTTAATTATTATTATTATTATTATTATTATTATTATTATTATTATTATTATTAGTTATTATAAAACAGGTTCACTGATATTCCACTCGAAAAACTTTGCACTACACCAATCCTGGTGAGACGAGCGGCTTCATTTAACGAACGATACAGCGCGGGACATTCCGGTGACGGATATCGGAGTAGGAGGTGCTATTATTTTTTTATTTGTTATTATTATTATCGTATTTATTATATTTATCGTTGCTATTATATTCGTTATTATTGTTATTGTGTTTGTTATAATGTCTTTCAAACGTTTATTATTACTGTTGCAGCTCATTATCTCTATTCAGCAGCATATATATTGCTGAATTTATTGTATTTATTTAATCAGCACATCAAACTCATTATGCCTCTTTGTTATTAACAATATCACTACTGTCACATTCTTCTATCCTTTTCTCCGCGCAGCTAACGATGATAGCGTTGGGAATGATCTGTCTTCATGAAATTTTGAGTTGGATTATTGATTTGGCAAGCAAGCACAGAGGTTTTGGGCGATTCTTCCATATCGCCCAATGATTTTTAGGGAGTGGGACTAGGGTCTGCAAAATCCTGACGTTTTCTCAATCCCGCGATCGAATAATTTTTGAAATATCGATGCAGGACATGTTTAAACACATTTTTGTAAGATGTTCATTATTATTCAGAAAGGAGCTAAATCAACAAATTATTGAACAAATCCTGAATTACCTGGATTCTCCAAGCTATCAAACGTTTGTAATGTTGCTGGCCACAATGAGCGCGTTTCCGTGCACATTGTTTTAGCCTCAATTTACGCCATTCCGCTGGCTAGACGAGCAGGCCAACCGGACACAACCGAGTAATTAAATAATTGCCGTGAATATTTTGCATAATTAATCGTCGTAGCCAAATATCAATCCAATAAGCAATCATAATTCTAGTAATATAAATATTCCGCCGATATTTGGCTACGACGATTAATTATGCAAAATATTCACGGCAATTATTTAATTACTCGGTTGTGTCCGGTTGGCCTGCTCGTCTAGCCAGCGGAATGGCGTAAATTGAGGCTAAAACAATGTGCACGGAAACGCGCTCATTGTGGCCAGCAACATTACAAACGTTTGATAGCTTGGAGAATCCAGGTAATTCAGGATTTGTTCAATAATTTGTTGATTTAGCTCCTTTCTGAATAATAATGAACATCTTACAAAAATGTGTTTAAACATGTCCTGCATCGATATTTCAAAAATTGTTCGATCGCGGGATTGAGAAAACGTCGGGATTCTGCTAACCCTAATTCCACTCCCTAAAAATCATTGGGCGATATGGAAGAGTAGCCGAAAACCTCTGTGCTTGCTTGCCAAATCAATAATCCAACTCAAAATTTCATGAAGACAGATCATTCCCAACGCTATTATCGTCAGCTGCGCGGAGAAAAGGATGGAGGAATGTGATATTAGTGATATTGGTAATAACAGAGAGGCATAATGAGTTTGATGTGCTGATTAAATAAATGCAATAAATTCAGCAATATATATGCTGCTGAATAGAGATAATGAGCTGCAACAGTAATAATAAACGTTTGAAAGACATTATAACAAACACAATAACAATAATAACGAATATAATAGCAACGATAAATATAATAAATACGATAATAATAATAACAAATAAAAAAATAATAGCACCTCCTACTCCGATATCCGTCACCGGAATGTCCCGCGCTGTATCGTTCGTTAAATGAAGCCGCTCGTCTCACCAGGATTGGTGTAGTGCAAAGTTTTTCGAGTGGAATATCAGTGAACCTGTTTTATAATAACAATACTAATAATAATAATAATAATAATAATAATAATAATAATAATAATTAAAATAATAATAACAACAATAATAATAATAATACAAAATGAAACGCACTTATAAAGTTGACTTTCCTTGAACTTCTCTGAGGAATCAGCATCATTCCTAATTGCCCCAAACAATTTACGATTCATAAACTTCTCCAAAAGCATCGCACAATTTTTTCTGAATATCACAAACGATAATAAAATTTAAACATTCTTCAAAAATATTCTGGCAATTCGTCCACGCAAAACTTTTAACTACCATCGGTAGATGTTGATTATAATAATGATAAGGATAATAATAAAATAATAAAAGTACAATAAATAATAACAGAAACCTCGTGTTTCCATATATAGAGGTGTCGCGGTTTACTAGCTGTTCTTCATCATTTATATAAATGAAACATTGTTTGCTTCAAAAATTTCTATTAGGAATCATTAAATGAACAAAGTGCGTAATTCAGCCTTGCGTTTCATTCTCTATTCCACGTGTAACGTTTTATGATGTGTGTTAACACCAACATATGATCGAATATGATTGTGCTAATCGTCTTATTTGCTGACATCATTTAATGCTGTACTAGCGTACGATTTTCATAAGGCAGTAAAAAACAACCTGAAATCGTCAAATGCATGCATGAATGATAAATTCCCGCACAGATCGTTTATCTGATGTGATTTTTGATGTTTTGAAAGAATATGATATGATATGTAATATGACATCAATATGATATGGCATAGTATATACGCACCAGTGTATAGAAGTGAACACCACCAAATGTACGTTCATTGTTCAATAGCGGGTCAACATTATTAATCAAATCACATCACTAAAAAATATCATCACCCATCTATCACTCACTCTTCACATGTAACTATCCAAGTTGACAGTACACCAGCACAATCACTTTTTCAGATTGAAGCGATCAACGCTTGGCTCCACTGCGCTCCGCCTTCGATGCGTTCCTTCAATGCTTATAAACGGTACGTTTTTGAATCATCACCATACAGCTCTTCAAAAAGCAGCACGCGTTGTGCTGTGCTGGTGCGGCTCTAGAGCAGCACGATAAGATACCCACCCTCCTGGGTGGATATCATATTGATTTCGTTCAATCATCTCTTAAGTACTACACCATTGTTCAACACCATCTCAGCAGCATAGCAGATAGTGCTTAATTCCAAACTATTTTTTGTCCATTCATTCATTCATATCATCAGCAATTAAATAACTCTTATCGAATGATTATGATTACTACTGCTTATTGAATGCTGAACGTAATTACACGTTTTATCAAATCTAATGCAAGGGCTGTACGGTTGATTCTATTCGAGAAGATATGAATTATGTTGCTTTCCGTTATCAACAAGAGCAATATGAACAATTCTCATATCTTTCTTCGTAAAACTGTATTATTTTCTGTATATAATGAAATGCAGTTGCACATGACTGACATAGGCTTGTATTGAGCCCATCGATCCGTTCATAAGCACTGCTATTCGTTAATTTATTTATCGCAATCAAATTTACCACATCATAAAAACAATAAAAAAGAAAAAAAAATCATCAAAGTTTGCTATTCAACGACGCTTGTTCACGGCTGTATTCTGTCCACGCCAATGGCAGAACGTAACCTTATCATCGTCACTTACAAATTGATCGATCGTTCGTTGTGCGTATTCAGATGCTATAATAGTTTGTTCAATACGTTCAAACAATACTAATCTGTTATTCACAATAAAATTAATTATGCTCAAAGCCATATTTTCTGTTCAACATAGCAATTCAACGGCATTGAATGCTTGAATTGAACACGTTACGATGGTTCCCTTGATTCTCCACCAGCCATACGGTAGGCTAACGCGAGATGACTGAACGAAGGCGTAACGCGTTAATTCGCAAAATGCGGTGTGATTTTATTGATTGCTTAAAGTTTGTTGAAAATTAGTTGTTAATTTATTTCTGTTTTTATTGGAGTTATTTGTTATACACTTGTGTAAATCGTTGTTTTGAATGTATTGTGAACGAGGTTTGTTAAGTTTCATTATCATCATGCGCATTGATCTGCTTTGATTTCGTATTGCATTCTTCTGGTAGAATCTTTTTATTGCGATCTGTTTTTAAAGGGATTTGAAGTGAAGTTTCTTTCCGAACTCATAGTAGTTTGTCGTTCTTTAGAAGTATATTGTTGTAATGTCATTCCGAAATATAAGCTGTGCAATACAATACATCATTTTTCTAGACAACAAATATCACCTCGAATAGTTAATTAGTACAAGAATCAAATGTTTCGTCTCTTTGTAGGCTAATAGATCTATCTCAGCGCATTGATCTGTATCCCTTGCTGATCAGTTTGTGAGTAGAATTGATATTGTCATACCTTCTGCTACCATCAATAATGCGTTTATTGTTTTGTATCCAAAAAATCACTTCATAGTTGATGATGTGTCAATCACTAAATTAGACAAGGTTTTAATAGATGATTGTTCGTAGTAACCAATCGTAGTGACATGTTTCTGATTTCGTATCATCGCAAGCAGATTCAACGGTCATTCCGACGATTGTTGTGATTGACGTTGCAATGTGAAGCGTGGACTGATCGAGGAAGGCGTCTACTTCCGATCATACGGTGGATCAAGATGGAGGGACACGTCGTTCTGTCGGTCTGTCCCCTTGCACTAAGTCAATCCTGTTTCAAAATCAAATTCTGATCGCAGTTCATTGGTGTTGAAATGGGATGGAATGGGATTCAGTGATGTGGGCAAAATTTGCAGATTATCGTAAGATGATGAAATTCATTAGATTATTTGGGGTGGTCATGTTTAAAATTTACATTCCTTTAAAATTTTATTTCTTTTTGATCGACACACCTCAGCGGTATGCTCTGACTGTGATTGACGCACCATCCACAATATTATCTTTTTCGATTTTTCATTTCAATTTTGCTATTTAAATTCAATATTTGCCCACGAAAATTATGTAAGTATATTTCCGTGTTAAATCCGAAATTCTTGATTAAGTCACCTATTGTGTAACGATCTATGTTAGTTACAAAAATATATTACGGCTCAAAAATTTTTTGCGAAAAATGATTTTGGTTTCTCTCCTATATGCGCATACATTCATTTCCAGTATCTGCCTATTGAGTGACCTGTTGACGACTAAAGAAGATTTAACGATTGTTTTGATACGGCTGCATATTTCATTTTAATTAAATGTTTCCTTCCGAAAAACATGAGCACATCAAACATTCATCAGTAATAAGTGCTTATTTTGAAGCAATCTTTACGATTCTTTACCGATCAGCTCTGAATTATTTATGCTTTTATCCGTTCATGTATTTTGATTTGATTTACTTATAAATAAATGTATTATAAAATGTACAAAAAAACTGTATAATGCATTGATTATCACGCAGAGTTGTTACTGTAAAAATGGTTGTTTTTGTTTTTGTGGTGTGCTGCTCATCGTTTGCTTTTATTTTCAATTTTTATTGTTTATCATTGCCAAGTTCAAATTTCTATAAACAGTGCTCAACTTTGCGTCCGATTTTTAAAAAAATTTACACGAACACAGTTTGTACGTTCAAACTTTGATTCACACATTACAAAACATCTTGATAAGCATTTTTATAAGTCATTGTTTGCTTGATGATTTTTATTCCGAACGGGGGTACGCAGCTAGAAAATATGCTTATATTTCTTGACGTACACAGCAAAATTCATGTAGCGGTTTATTTTGATCACTAACGGGATAAGCCATTGAAAGCTCTGAGTTTATATACATTTCTTCTTCACGTTGAAAACATACTCCGGATTGTTGTATAGCCGATTAAATCAGAATTGAAGACTTCAGTTGAGAGATATTTATTATTTGTATAAATGTGAAAAAGAGGAAGTCTGATACTTGATGTAAATCTGAAGAAGGGTTTACACAAACAATCAACAAGTATGCCGCCACGGTAATCTGATGCAATAATCTCAATATGTCGTTGAGAGTGGGCTTTGATTCAACGGAAGATTGCTCAAAGGGATGATCACGTATTCGAGAGTGTATGGTTTGCTCTGTGATCCAAAAAAAGATTAATTTTCAGTTTAAAATTTCACGAAAACCGGTCGAGAGAAATTTGTGGTTTTTTGCTGCTGAGATGTTTTTTTCTATCGCATTACTGCTTCTTTGGTTCAATTTTTACACACCGATTGCTTCGGATGATGTGAACTGAGCTTATGAATGTACGAAAATCCCTTTTGATAGCAAACAAGAAGCATTAAGATTAATAAAAGTGAACTTTTCAATTTCTTTATGATGAACATTTTATGTTTCCAGCTCCAGAAATTTAACGAAAGTGTTCATCTATTTCTTCTTGTGAAGGTTCATTTCATAAAAAAGGTGAACAAAACCTGACAGTTACATCATACACCACGCAAATGATCCGAAATCTTATGACGGTATTTATGTGATTTCAACTATGATATTGCCACGAATTCTTAAAGTGATTCTTAGATTGTATTATCTAAAAACTTATTCCAAGCAATCTTTCATGAACAATTCAATCGAACAGCATTAATCAAAGCCGAAAATCTGCCGGTGATCATAAACAGCAAAAACTAAACATTCAACAGAACGTTCTTCAAGAACCCGTTCCTAACTACCTCTGGTGATTGCTGACAAATGATTGCCAGATATTAAGATCTTAACTAAACATTTGTAACTTTTCGTCTATCAAACGTTAACGATGACAACTGGAACCGAAAGCTTCGTGCTGAGATGGAATGGATCTTAAGTCTATCAACAATTACAACTTAACACAAAACATGCTTACTTCTATCGTAAGTATAAATGAACATGTTTTGCTATGGAAATGTTCATTAATAATATTTTTATTCACCTTTTGAACAATATTCACGTGACAGTGCAATGATTTTTGCTTCATTCCTGTTCTCGCCAGAAAAGGATATGAATAACATTCAATGACATGGTAATATGTGCCGTAATGTTCAGTGCTAAGATTACAGTATGGCCAATACACTGACTCAACCGCTGCGGAGGGGGTGAGAAAGTTTGAAAAAAAAAGAGAGGAACGAGAAGAAAAACATATACATTATCATGCAGTGAGAGCGATATCAAGCGACTCGGTCGTATAATTTCTGAACCAATAAAATGGGAATCCAGAAAAGATATTCGCAGGTTTGGATGTTGGTATTCACCTTGGTATGATCAGCATAACAAATACTTAGTATACAAATCTCATACGCACTTCCACCTGGCTTCTCTCTGGCTTCATTATACCCGAAACAATAGTGCAGAGGATGTTCGGCAGGAAATTGTGAGTTTCTGTGAATTTAATAGTAGTGAAGATAGTTCAGAGGAACGATCAAAGGTGAAATGAAACATCAAATATATATCAAATACTGTTTACTGAACGAAGCAATGAATGTCGTGGCGATAATCACAGCCGAATTTAGCGGTGCATTAAATTTGGGCTTCAAGCATCTATTTGTTTAATAGATACCTACCTCACTCTCGTATCTCAAAACACCTGTCTGTTCAATGACAACTCAGCCTGAAGGTGTAAGCTTCAGCCCAAATATAATTCATCGCGATATTACGCTCTGAATATCACCACTTCGTCGTCGGTTACCTTCAACAGGCTATCTCTACAGAGTTCGGAAACACTTCGATGTGATGCGTCATCAATGAACTTGAAAACAGTCGTCTCATTGTATGACCTTAACTCACAAAGGTTATCATCAGAGTGCAGCATATTAGTAGGGTAACTATCCTTGTTCCGAAATTTGGAAATTTCGAAAAAAATTTTTACCATTTCTTCCAAAGTAACCAATGGTGTCAAAGACTCCAATGCTTCACACTGAAGTCGTAGACAGTGGGGTCATATTTTGAGAAAAACTTCCGAAATTGGTCCGAAGTTTGGAAATTTCGAAATCGTCATTGTTAATTGAAGTAAGCAAAATCGCCCAACAACATATATGCTTAACCGAAACTAGAGAGCCTGGAAAATGATCACGCTTCTGGGATAGCTGATGAGAAGGCCAGTTTGAAGATGTTGATCCTGATAACATTACCCTATTGTATACATTGAGCAGTGCAGATACAGTGTACTGAAATGACCATCATGTTATGGAAGATTGGAAGTTGGCATCGCGCATCTCAGTCGCATTCATCGTGCGAGCGTTAATCGAAACTTGACACGTTGTACGTTAACTTGGTTCTGTGGCATCCCTTGTTCAGATGCATCACTTCTTGAAAGAAACTCATCTTAGCTCGCAAACTCAAACTGCATTCTGATAAGGCTTCTAATTCTCGAAAAGACTTCCATCCTCATTTCCGTGAAGACTTGTTCCAATATGCCGTAATCTGCTCCTGGATCAGCCCCTACACCTCACTTGATTCCGACACTCAATTCGGAGACGCAGTTACTTCAAAAATTTAACAAATATACGAGTTAATTCTGACGCAGTTTCTTGTACTCTTGAAACTATATGTATACCTTCAGACACTAGTAATAAAATGGACTTGACATTTTGAAAATAACATCGACATCAGCAACGAAAATTTCTCTTTTTATTGCCAGGCTAGGGCACAGACAAACTAGCATCTTTGTGGCAGAAGACGAATTTTCCTCCTGCTACATCATTTCGCCAAAATCTCGGATTCAAAAGTTAACTGGCATTTTCCATTCCTTTATAACTAATATATTTAGCAGTGTCGGTCGGCTTGAAGGTGACCAAGAAATGCGGTCGTCCAGACTGTGTTCAGTGCGAAACGCAGCCAGATCTATTGCATCATCATCTTCAACGAGTTATTTCAATGGATATATACCATTTGAAAAATTTACCAAATCAGTCACATTTGATGGTGATTGCGGAATACCTCAGGTTGAGCTCAAATTTAACGTCGATGAAGCGGAGTGGCTCCATCAAGAGTTGAAGAAAAAAATCGTGGAAAGATATGCTTACCGAATTAATGCGTGAGTTTGCTTTCAATTCAATTGTGCTAGAGGAGACCATTATTAATTGTTAGATGGGTACGACTGTTCTGAATGACTGAAAGAATTTAAACTGTATATTCGATGTGTTCATTTTCATCACCTTCGGAAGCAGTAGCCGTTTATTATTATAGTTCGCCATTGCCAATGTTAAGTCCCCGTTTTCACTATTAACTTTTTTTCATGTTGTATTTGCAGTGAAGGTGACTTGATAATCGTATCAAGACGGACACGATCCGAACAACTGAATGTAGCAGATTGTTTTGATAAATTAAGAACTGCTTTGTATGACTGTGATAAGCAACAGTTTTTAAAAGAAAGCAATATTCGTACAGTTGCATTGAAACAGGCCAAGGAAATACTTGCTCAGTACAAACTGAATGGTTGAACACGTTTGTTTCAGATTTATAAAATTTTATGGAAAGTGTTTCCTTGTGATGGAATTGCATGATTTTTTTGTTTTATTTTGATTCACTGATCATTGCTATCAAATGTTTCTGGTTATTACTCTAATGGAAGGATAACCATAGTTGACTGCTAAAATATTTGGTGCATCAGAATGCCTCATATCAGATACATCTTCTGGTCTTATGTGACTCTTTCATAAAGTTAGAAATAATCTGATGTTGTATCAGTAAACAGTGTGCTCTTCTGATCTTTTAATTTTGATAGAATCCTATTTATTTCAGTGTATGCTGATCATGTTTATTTTCGAATAAAATTTTTGAATTCTTCCGTGATATCTTGCAGTCATCTACTAACGGGTACTCGTATCCGGATTCGTATTTGTTTTTACAGTTCTTCAAAATTTTGAGATTTTTCGACGAACAGATCGCATGTTTGCACTGGTAAAAATAAAGCATTTTTTGAGGTGAAAGATAGAAAACCAAGACTATACGGCTCGAAGATTATCAAAAAATGAATTCTGATAAAATCATCGATGCAACGAATGAATCAAATGCCAATGCTATTGATAAGGCGGAATATTCGAATGCAGTAGTCGAATCTGAATACGGTAATGGAGAGACGATAACAGAAAGTGAAGAGGACAAAGGAACTGCTGAAGAGAAAAAGAACGATAATGATAAGGAGATCTTAAAGCTTGAGAGGATTGAACGTGAAAATGCTTTGAGTGAGGAAGAGAGAACTGAACGACGGGATCAGTCGAACGAAATTAAAAATCAGGTTTTTGGATTCACAGTTCATTGCATTTATAAGTAATTCATTTTAAAAGTTATCTTCATACAGAACTAATAGTGTTAAATTTCCTTGTATAAGTATTTTTGCGCGCAGGCAATTGTTTTTGTTCGGTTCAAAATATTTCTATAGAAATAAATGCGATTTAAAACTGGCATAACCATGTAAACATTGAATATTTAAAATTTTTGATTCGTTCCTGCTGATTGAAAACCTTTTGGTATAGTATCACAGGAATGCTCTTTCTAAAAATCAGTCATCTGTAATGGTTCCGAACATATTATGTTTGATGTTATCTTCAGTTATTTTCTTTGTTTGAATTTCGCCTACAATGATGAATAATTTTTGAATAACCAAGGGTAATCAACGGTTCGGTGAGGGCAGTTGGGAAGAAGCAGCTGCTCTTTATACGAAAGCGCTCGATCATTGTCCGTTCGTTTACAGTTCTGAGAGGTATGAAATTTGTTTCAGGTTGAGGGGGAAACAGGAACCTCTCGTATTGAATGAACTATGAATGAAATAAATCCATATTCAAAAAATACAGGAAATCACTTCCTGAAATGTATTCACATTCGTTGATCGCTCACTCATTCCAGATCGATATATTTAAGCAACCGAGCGGCGTGTTATATGAAGTTAGCTAAATGGGATGTAGCTATTGAAGATTGCACGGAAGCCATTGAATTAGGTTGGTCAACTAACACGATTCCAAATTATTTTATTGAGATGCATTCAGTGCTCGTTTCACAACTGGGAAGAGCGGACATGTAATTTGACGATCAGTGTTAAGCTATCATAGTGTGCGACAGAAATTAATATCATCTGTCTGTTCACTAGAAGAATTATGCGAATGTTCTCAGGTGCCAAGAATGACAAGCCGTTGGAAAGACGTGCTTACTGCTACGCTCAGACAGAGCAAGGTTATGAGAATGCCATAAAAGATTACGAGCAGCTGATGAAAAATGGTTCAAAGAAAGCAGTTTACGCCCAAAAAATACTTGACCTACAACACGCCATTAATGAACGCAACGAACGTGTTAAAGAGGTGTGCTTATTTCTTCGTTCTGTTCAAATACACTGTTGTTTTTTGGCTGTATTGCAATACATTTTTATCGTTCTTTATAATTCAAGTTTTGACTGAATTAATTGCTCTACTTCAAACAGGATGTGCTAGCGAAGCTGAAAGATTTGGGTAACATGTGCCTAAGGCCGTTTGGTTTAACAACGGATAATTTCAAATTAGAAGAAAAACCCGATGGTGGCTACTCGCTTTCGATGAAGAAGTAAAGTAATTTCTTTAAAATGATGGTTCTTCTTTCACATTTGTTCTGCTCCGTAGCGATGTCAAAAAAAAAAACCATAAGCATGACTGAAATAGTTTATTTATTCGTCTTCAATACAGAATTAAACTAAACATGTGTAATATTTCACATCGCGTAAAAACAACTACCACGTATATTTATCGATGAATTTCGGAATCCAGCGGTCGTAAAATTTGGGCGCTGCATATTCTGAGTGATGACGCCACAGATGTTCCTTCATTAAAGTATGACGCTCGGAATGTGCGAACACTTCCTGCAAATTTGGGCGGAATGTTTTTTGCTCACGGAATAGAATATAATTGTTCACGTTTCAGGTGATATCACTGTACTGTTGAACAGAAGCCAAAGCGCACTTAAGCCGGTGTTTCCCAGTCTTGGAATGATAAACCAGACATTGATATATTTGATTTCTACTGCTCACTCTACCAGTATATTCCTCTTGCTCTCGTGTATAAAGACATGACGGATTATAAAATTCAAACACTTAATCTTGTTTCATTCTCCGCATGTTACTTATGAGTTCTTGCCTACTTCTCGTCGTCTCCGTAAGATTACGAGCGTACACTTTATCTGATTTGCAAACGAATGTGATATGAAGAAAATACACGAATGATCAATCAATCAGAACTTACATTCATTCCCGGATCCCACCATTTGTCACCCAGTGTGAAATATACTGGCTCACCGTACCATGTGCCAGTTTTCCAACCTGGAACATCCTTCATCACTTCGTTTTCAAGATCTCGGTTTTTTTTCAGCAGTCGAAGCCAGCTGAAAAAAACTTTTGTCTGGTTCATTTAATTGTCATGTTATGCATCCTGAATTCACTGCTTAAGATTTCAATAACACGCACTCAACGAAACAGGAAATTGTTGAAATCTAACACATTAATCCTGAATGAGCAACTAAATAAATGCAGTAATGAAAAATCCTTCACAAAACGCTCAGACTGAATGAAACAACTCACTATCGATCTCTTTCAGCTGTTAGGAACGGCTCCATCGCAGCTTGAATGTCAACGTCTTCAAATTTCTCAGTCCTTAAATCATTGTTCGTAAGCACATGAAGGCTTTCCATGACAAAAGCGCAAATTTTGCAACGTACTTCCGAACTATTAGGACTAACTCCAGCATTTTATATTATATACTGTTGATCACGACACGGTTCCAAGGTTGAGCAAGAAGGTAACCAACTTCATTTAAGGACGACTGCTGAGTCGTGGTTTAAAACCTTTGAAATGAGACTTAGGGACTTGAAGAAAAGCAGATCAACCATTCCGAACTGAATGTTACAAAAACTATCATGCACTATTATGAAGAACATTAATATTTGTCTGATTGTAACCTAACGGGGAACATACATCAGATGCTTTTTGTTAGCGAAAGCTTGAAAGACGCCGTAAACTGACGTGCCAAATACAACGCCCACAACTACACCAGCTGTAAATAAACCATTTTGATGTGTTGAATTTAGTGCATTTTGACTTCATTTTGTTGCATTAACATTTTAAAAACAGTGGACATGACAAGGGTTAAACAAAGGAGCAACATACGTCTCCAGAACACCTTGGGGAACGTCCGATTCCAGTTGAATTTTCGATAGCCACCAGCTGGCGGCATCTCTTGTTTGTATTTAGTGCTCATTGCACCTAAAATACCAAATCAATGTGAGTTAATAACAGCCACTGGCAAATGCTAAAAAAATTGATTATAGTGCATGGGCACAACAGGAATATTGAACAATACGGATCACACATTTAACTCTCTTGAGTGATCGGTTGAACATGCGACTAATTAACGTGAATCCTGGGAAATATCGCAATAAAGCGGGTCTTTATCCAGCATACATGAACCACGTTACTGTGCAAACTAATTTCACATAACAAAACGTTGCATGTGTACGTGAGGAATACATCTTCTTCGTGAGTCTGGGATAATTGCAACTCGGATGATTGCATCCCGACTGTCCGTTCGCCGTTATTCGTTTCGGTTCGGTTTTTGAGCAGTGTGACTGGTTGTTCACCATTGTGTGTGCGTAATGCGTAGCATGTGGTCTAAACCTAAGCGGAAACGATATACATACAACAGTGAACAAGCAGTCACAAGCGAACCGAAACGACTAACGGCGAACAGACAGTCGGGATGCAATCATCCAAGTTGCAATTATCCAGCACCTCTACTTCGTTCACACAATGATCAATGCAAGTAAAGCATATTACGAGAATAGTTAGAGAATCAGAGTGAGAATTTCATGGTCTACCGAGAGCCGCTTCATTTACATTAGTCTCGATGGATGACCCACAAATGCACCAGCGACAATTGCACGCACGATATTTGTCCAGCACGCAGTTGGTCACACAAACTTCGTTTAGGTTCGCTTTCTGAGCAATGCTCACCATTTTGTGTGTGCGTGTGGTATAACACGCGTATTACTCGATATATTTACTACGATCTCTTGTATTCGAGCGTTAAAGAGATCGGACCACTGAATATCATCACTGATCACGCTAAGTACCATAACTCTCGAAACTTAAAATGTAACTGATTAACGTGGGAACACGACAATTGACCAAGCGACATCTGCCAACACGATGTTTCGCCAAAAAAAGTCGGTCACACAAACTTCGTTCGCGAACGCTTAGGCTTACGCTGAGGCTACGCTTACGTTGAACCTAGACGAAGTTTGTGTGACCAACTTTTTTGGCGAAACATCGTGTTGGCAGATGTCGCTTGGTCAATTGTCGTAGACCCGATTAACGTGTGACTGATACGGTCAAAGTTCATTACGTTTTTCTAGGGTACTCAATATCAGCTACAAGACGGTATATATTTTGGATATGAATTCTCCCTGTCCGTTGGGTAACACTTTCAACTATTTCTTGAATTTTGTACTTCAAGCCAAATAGAAAATCTATAGATAAGTTTTATTGCTGAGTAAAAAATGTGCACAAGCAATAACACAAAATGAAAGTCAAATCGCTATCTTTGCTATCTAACATCCTTACTGCTGTGTACTCACACATCAGGTTTTATTCTGTTGGATGTGCGCTACAAAACGATACATAAACTGTCCTCGTTAAATGTTTAAGAAATTCACATTTCTTAACACCTATCAAGTAAAAGTGAGAGTTCCGTCACTTAGCGAACTGTCACTCCGTTTGTACTTGGCGAACCGTCAGCTTATCATTTCATCATCTTATGTTAAGGAGCAATTTTGTTCAATATGCAAATTTGCAATTTTCGCGGACGTAAATTTTGCAAATACTATATCACGTTCTTTTTTAGCTCCCAATTCGCCTTTGAGAATGAAGCATGAGAAGATGAAAATTTTGAATGGCATTTAACACTATCCCTGCAATTGACGTAATTCAAAGTTGACTCGAAATGAATTCAAATTTTAGAAGTAGTGATGGTTAGAGGGAGGTATGGTGAAGGATTGCATTTGGATGTAAGCTTAGGCTCAGGTTCGTATCGAGATGTCTCACCCGAGTATGATGGAACTACTTATTTGTTTAATAAATACCCCGGCCCGAGTATGAGCCTCGGCTGAGCTCGACCTCAAATGAAATCCATCGCCATACCTTACTCTGATTAACGCCATCTGAATTTAAATTGATCTTTTTAGCTGCCATGACTCGGTTTTAGCGCAGTAGTTTGCTAGGGTAGCTCGTATGGGTTGAATGTTGATTCATTTGCAACGGTAAATCAATGACGCAGTATAATTTGAAGTCGTATCCTGAAATGGTCGAGATTCTGATTGCAGATGCTACATGTGGAACGACGTTTAGCGTGCAAAACGTTTTGCTGCTTATCACGAATACTACACAGGCGTAATTGTCAGCTGATTCCGATTGCTTCTTTATCATGTAAAAGTTTTGTCTTTAATCAGGTATGTTTAAATCCCTTTCGGATTTCGTTTAATTGGAGATGTGATCACACGCTCTTGTTTATCTGTATACCTTCTTTATCGAACGTTTCTTTGTGGATCCACTTCCACATAATTGAATATGTATGGAAGGGTGATACCGTTGGTTCTGGTTCATGATGATTATGAGCCAATTCATGTAAAATGTCAATCCAAAAATGCTGCGCCTGAATTTAGCGCAAAGCGGTGAAACTTTTCAGCATAGTAATAAATTGAGACTTCCTTTTTGTCGCTCGACTTTTTCGAAATTTTTTCTCTCACATTTGAACAAGCAGATTAAATAAATCATTGTATCTCAGAAAATCTACTTTTTTAATTCCGCAGCAACCGAGCCACTTCCCGAGCTGCTCGAACTTTTCAGCGTGACAGCAAACGCTTATTGCCACCGGGCGTTGTTCGTGATTTTAGATTTTTATTTCCGATTGTTGGTATGCGAGGTATAAATGATTCAAATTTGTCGATGGGAACAACCGTTGTGAAATTCCAGCGAATATATGTAAAAAAAACACACAACTAGAAAAAACTCTCCACGGGAATAAGCGTTTGGTGCCTCTTGGTGAATTTTTCGAGAAGCTAGCGCAACTCGGGAAGTGATTTGTTTGCTGCGAAATTTTGCAAGAAGATTTCTTGCGATGTGATGAATCATTTTTAGCGAGTGCTTGAAAAGCTCGAAAAATAAATGATGCGGCCAGGAGAAACGCTCAATTTATTGAAGAGTCATCCCAAATCCAAGTGCAATATGACATTTTATATGTAAGCAACATCGAGCGACCTTTCAAAAATCGTCTTGTTTTTTGCGTCACTTTATTGTAAGAATCCGTCATATTAGAATGTTCGTCCTAAAGGAAGAAGCAGAGCAAATTGCTGCTTGTGAATGTTTTTTGAATTCCTCTTTTATAGTCATTTTTGAGGGTTTCTAGTGTTTTCATACAGGAAATTCGATCAATCTTAAATATGAGAGTAGTGTTTGCGGGGTTCCGACTTTTCAATTCCTACATCGATCCCGGGATCTACACTTTGAAAAATCCCGAGATTTCGAGACTTGCTAAGATGCGGCATCTTTTTAAAAGTATTAAAAATAATGATATCATGTTGACTTCCCGATTAACCATTTACAGTTCGTTCAGGTTCACTAATGTAGAGGCTTCATATTATATCCAGAATTACCTTTATGATTTGTTTAATCAATTATTTTCCAAATAATTATGAGTGCATTGATTCAAAGATAATGTATTGAACACACTAGATCTCGGGATGGAAAAATGGTTGGAATTTTGCAAGTACTAATTGGAGAGCTAGCAACTTATTGAAGTGAAATGAAATTGCGTTCTAAGAATGTTTGGTATTTAGCAAGCGTCACTACTCACGTCATCTGAAGTTGAAAAGTTACTACAATGTAATTGGACACTACATGAAAAGTTGGAACATGTCTTACAAAGGTTGCGTATTCTATATGCATCAGAAGGACCGAAAGGCTTCAAAAAGTTCTTTGAAGATTCCTCAAGCAAAGGCAAATCTACTGAGAAGAGCAGCAGTGAACGTGAGCACTCAGTATTCAGTTCTTTTAATTCCGAGAAAGTCTGGTACAGTTTGATGAATACTCTTTTTTGAAACGAATGATTTCTTCAGCAAACTGAATTTTAATGGCCATATCTTACTCATTGTTTTATTCGCTAATGATTCAATTATTTTTGAAATTTCCCACTTTCAGCGGCTAATGCAAATAAAAAAGCAAGTTCCGAAGGTGGTGGTTCAAGTGGTGGCGGATCGGGTGGAGGCTCTTTTAATTTGTGAGTGTTTTTTATCGCTATTTTTTTCCAAACAAATAAATCAGAGATAACATTTGCCGAGTACAAATGCATTAGCGTTATCAATTGACCCACTGCAAGTTTGCTTGTCGTTTGAATTCAATAACAGAACGTGATGAAATAGAGTAACCCCTCAAATATTGTATTGCATTCGCTCATTGGATACTATAGAGGAATTGCTGCACTATGTGCGAAGTAATCCACGTCGTTATTTATGGTCAAGTTAGAAATAGAGATCGATAATATCTGATAATGCTAGTGTTCAGACCCACCAATTGGCAACAAATAGTGGTAAGTGTGGTGGCGATGTTGGGAATATATATGCTGCTCGAGTACACTTCATATAAGGAGATATCATGGAAAGAATTCTTCTCGAACTTCTTGGAGAAAGGCATTGTACGTTTTTGTGCTTATTACAAAGCAGATCATTTCATCATGGTTATAAGTATTTAGTTTCACTGAAACTTATGAACAGATGTTATTTGTTTAGGTTGAAAGACTAGAAGTCGTTGACAAACGTTGGGTTCGTGTAGTACCGACTTCAGGAAGTAGTACCGGTGTAGGTCACTTAACTCTGTTGTTTTCTCTCCCTTTCCAACTTTCACGTTAAGTATAATTCCAGCATTGGACTGGATTATGATAATTGATTCCGTTATGATTTTTGAATTGATTATGCAAAAGTTCCTCAAGCAGTTCTTATGTTTTAGGTGACTCATTATTTCAATATCGGAAGCGTTGATAGTTTCGAACGATCTCTAGCTGCAGCACAACATCATTTGGGTATTGATGCCGAAAAACAGATTCCTGTTTTGTACAAATCTGAATTTGATCTGTAAGTATCATAATCACACTTTTTATTCATGACTTGTGTTCGATTGAATTGATCGACTGTTCAATGATGGTTATCCAATCGTTAATTTTGCTTATTCCTTTCATAAATTCATGATTTTTGAATGGAAAAATTCACATTTGCTGCATGATCTTTTTTAAACGAGGCATTAGCGAGCATTCCTTCGAAAAACAACTTCGATTGTTATCTATGCATCCATTTGTCATCAATTGGTCAACTTTTCTTTTCTTCAGTAAATTTTCATTCATTGATTTAGCAAACGAGAACTACCTACAATAATAAGTACAGCGGTGCCGTTATTGTTCGCTTACTGGATATTCCGAACAATGTTCCGCGGAGGAGGCGCTTCAGGTTTGTTTTCATTTATTTGTTTCGTCGACTCATCTGTTTAGTTTCTCATGAAGAATTGATTTCTTTTCCTCATCATTTTGATTTTCGTTGACATTCTTTTTCAAGAATTTTTATGGATTTGTTGACGTGATGTTTCAAACGAACTTCTTTTATAAGTTTCAAATGAAAGAAAAAAACTTTGCTCATTCCAAAAATGGGTGGTGTTTGGCAATCGGATTGATATAGGTGCGGCTGGGCGTGGAGGTGCAGGTGGATTGGGTGGTATGTTCGGAGGATTCGGACAAAGCACAGCCAGACTGATAAATAAGGACGATATCAAAGTGGCATTTAAGGACGTTGCCGGATGTGAAGAAGCAAAAATCGAAATCATGGAATTTGTTAACTTCCTCAAAAATCCACAGCAATACAAAAATCTTGGTGCAAAAATTCCGAAGGTTGATTTCTTCGAAAATTACGTTTCTTTTTGGGTTCCATGGTGGAGTATAATGCATAGAGATTATGGTTCAGTATCATTGTGACTAACGATTAAAAAGTGTAGAACACGAAACGTTTATTGAGTGCGCAATGATATTTTCACGATGAAGTCTAACTCTTCTTGTGATTCGTTCGTTCTCATGTTCGAGTTTAGAATAAACATGGATTATTCATTTGAACAATAATAATAATTTTTACGATAAATTTGTGAGGTCGCCACGATTGAATGGATGAACTGATTGAGTTTTGCGATAATCTTCGTTGTAGGGTGCGATACTGACTGGTCCACCAGGAACTGGTAAAACTTTGCTGGCAAAAGCAACAGCTGGCGAAGCGAACGTTCCATTCATCACCGTAAGTGGTTCAGAATTTCTGGAGATGTTCGTGGGTGTTGGTCCGGCGCGTGTTCGGGATATGTTCGCAATGGCACGAAAGAACTCACCATGTATTCTTTTCATAGGTACGGTTCGGGTGTTATTATTTCGATTGTCGTTTGTTTGCTTTGCACATAGACACGTGACGAGTACGATTGATCTTACAGTCGCTCAATTTTATGAATTGACATCAGTTGAAATTGTACTCTGACGTGGGAGACCGGTAAAGGAAGAACAGTAACGTGACAGCTATAAAATGCTATTGGGTTTAGATGAAATCGATGCGGTTGGTCGTAAGAGAGGTGCCAAAGGTGGAATGGGAGGTCATTCAGAACAAGAGAATACGCTGAATCAATTGCTTGTTGAGATGGATGGTTGGTGTTGTTTTAAAAATTGATGATTATTTTGAGGTGATATTAATTCTTGACATTGTTACTACGCAATGATTATGATGATTTGATTCAGTGATAATCTGTCTAGTTTGCAGTTTGCAAAATATTTATATTTACTAATTAAAAGTTTAAGAATTCGATGAGTGGATTGATCGATGAGAACAAAAGCTGTCTGTTCGTAATTTGAATTTCTCTTTGAAGTAGTGAATATGGTTCTTCCAAATGAGCAGCATATTTTTCCGATGTTTTTAAACGCATCAGCATTCAGCTGGCGTTTATTCAACGTGAATGTTTTAGGTTTCACAACTGATGAATCGTCAGTTATCGTAGTAGCAGCCACAAATAGGGTCGACATTCTTGATCCGGCCTTGCTTCGACCCGGTCGTTTCGATCGGCAAATCTACGTACCTGTTCCTGATATCAAAGGACGGTTAGTAGTTATCTATAACTTGTAGCATTTCATTTGTACTATTTCTTTGGTTGCTGCATTCTCTTTCTATTTTATTTTTCAGTTGTTGATT
Source organism: Anisakis pegreffii (assembly GCA_035041965.1). Taxonomy (NCBI): domain Eukaryota; kingdom Metazoa; phylum Nematoda; class Chromadorea; order Rhabditida; family Anisakidae; genus Anisakis; species Anisakis pegreffii. The sequence goes on from JAPYMA010001033.1 coordinate 20,656, forward strand.
TATTTTTCCCTGTTTCTGTTATATCTGATTTAGTGAAGTTGTGTACTCTGCTAACAGTGTGATGTTAATTTTGTTATGACTCGATGACAGTTGATGATGAATAATTTTGGACATATTCAGAGGTCATTTGAATGCAAAATTATAGTAGTTTGAGTCAAGTACTTTGTATTCGTTAGCGTAGTTGTTGATATAAAGATTACAATTGAAGCACATTTTAGGGCCTCCATATTCCGTGTTCATTTGAATCCACTAAAAACAAGCCTCAACAAAACGGAGCTATCCAGAAAACTCGCCGCGCTCACGCCTGGCTTCTCAGGTTCACCTAGTGCTCTTGTGTATTTAGTTCTGTTTATGTCAGAAGCTTTTTTCTTTCGTTTCCCTGAAAGAGCACGCATATCAAAGTGATCAGTGTATCTTCAAAAGCGAAAATAACTCGTGATCACTCAGTCGAAAAATAAAATCGATGTTGTACGCAAACTAAGCAGAACGAAATGGATTATCTAGCCGACTAATCAAGTTCTAAGTAATTTGTCTATTTTCATTTTGTTGTTTTCATGAATCTATTGATGATATACATGAAGCGATATAATGCTGTCTTGGAAGGACGACACTAACTGAAGCAATGTCATTAGTGGCATAAGCGTTATGTTCATTTGAATGTTAATACATTTTGAAATTGTTTTTTGTCAGGAGCCGATATAGCAAATATTTGTAATGAAGCTGCGCTTGTTGCGGCACGCGATGCAGGTGAAGAGATCACTTTGAAAAATTTTGAGCAGGTGAGTATTTGGAGTAGTTTTGGTGAAGGTATATATCTTTCTCTCGAATAATGTGAACTGAATTCATGAAGGCCATCGAACGGGTGGTTGCTGGTATGGAAAAGAAAAGTCAAGTATTACAACCGGAAGAAAAGAAAACTGTTGCATACCACGAAGCAGGACATGCTGTCGCTGGATGGTTTCTTCAGTTTGCTGATCCTTTACTCAAGGTTTTCATTTATTCTCTCATTCTGTTGTGATTATATTATTATTAATACAATATTATTGTTATTGTTGTCGTAATTTCAAGATTTAATTTGCAGCTTGAAAAGTGCTTAAGCAATTGCAAAATTTAAGGAATGAGCAGCGATGATCAACTGACTCATTATTGTTGCAGGTTTCAATAATCCCACGCGGTAAGGGACTAGGATATGCGCAATATTTGCCGAAAGAGCAGTATCTGTATTCGAAAGAACAGCTTCTAGACCGAATGTGTATGACGTTAGGTGGTCGTGTCTCAGAAGAGATCTTCTTCGGACGTATTACAACTGGTGCTCAAGACGATCTCATGAAGATTACGCAAATGGCGTATGCACAGGTTAACATTTGTATCTTATTACTTGAGTTGCATTGATTTTAAAAGAAATAATTTTGGGTTTCGTTCGCCTTTTCGCCTGTTCGGTAAGCAGTATGGTGTGGACGTCTACATAATTGGATGAGTTCAATAAGGCGGTCGATTGGTTTGTTTTCAGGTGGTCAAGTTTGGAATGAGTCGCAAAATCGGACCATTATCATTTCAAACGGCCGGACCTGGTGAGATGTCATTCGATAAGCCATATTCAGAAGCAACTGCGCAGCTAATCGATCAAGAGGTGTGTTGTTTGTTGTTTGCTCGCTTCCTTTATTGCGATCGTTCTTAAATGTCGATGTTTGCCTTATTTCCAAATGACCCTCGTTCGCTTTACTGACTTTCAAATATTCAATTTGAACTTGAGCATTGATTTTGTTCATCACAATTCAATATGTTTACAGGTGCGGGAGTTGGTGAATTCGGCATTGACAAGAACAAGGGAGCTATTGCTGTCGAAACAGCCAGATATTGAAAAGGTATCTGTTCGACTTCGATCCATTTATCTTTTTTATTGTGGTCTTTTTGTAAAATTACTTCACTCGAATTGCGTTGTTTTGGAAACGGGAAGTATAAATTTGTTTGTTCGCATTTCATTATATTTTTATTGTGCTCGACTTCGGTGAAGGTGAAAAACCTTAAGTAAACAGGTAGAAGAATAATCAGTGTATTTCGATGTGTTGATTTAAACGGACGGGGTGGCAATTATTGTTCTTTTTTTCATGCAAAATTCATTCTAGTGTTGATTTGTTGAGAGCGTTCGTTTGAAGTAATCAAATTGTTTGAGGTTGCACAACGATTGTTAGAAAAGGAGATCTTGGCACGAGAAGATATGATTGAATTGTTGGGCCCACGCCCGTTTGCCGAGAAACATACATATGAGGAGTTCGTCGAGGGAACTGGTGGCATTGATGAAGATACTACATTGCCTAAGGGTCTGGAATCGTGGAATAAACCTAAGGATGAAAAGAAGTCGACCAAGGAGGACGTCGATAGTCAGCTGACTTCGAGTACGCAAAAGAAGTCACCTAAAGAGGGTGCATAATGCAGTGAAATCTGTCTGCGACATATTATAAATGTATTTATTACCATAAGTGATTGTTTTTTGTGTATAGAGGTTGATGGCAGTTGAGTGGAGCTGATGAATGGACAGAATGTGAATTAATTGTTACTGTTACATCGATGTATTTATCTTTTATTTAGTGTCTTATTGACTTGCGAAGATTCATTCATTAGTATGCCATTTGGGAAGTTTCATCTTGCATATTGTACACTATACGAATACATTCAGTTTATTGTAGTTGAGCATTTTTTGAATTATGAATCCACTGACTTTTCGTTCGCAATTTTTTGTGGTTTGGTTTATTCCGTATCGAACAGTGATTGCAAATAACGACCGGATTCTTGCGATTTCAGTGACTGCTTTCAGATGTTTGTTGTGATCGCTTAAAACGTTTGTTCGTTCATACTTACCTCACCGAATAACTGCAACGCTTTTACGCTGCTCTACATTGTTGCTCTCTGAAATGCTATGGACAATGCCCAAACACCTAATATAGTATCGTCATTTCGTGTGTCAACCAAGGAAAGTGTATGTGTGTGCGATGATGGCTTTTATTTGACTCGGTGGGCTCGGTCCCCATGCTCAAATACTCCATTACCCTCTTCAGTGCTCTGATAGGCCGTCATTACCGCCCTCTCCAGCTACAATAATTTACTATTTCCGCGCATAACGTCAGAACCGATTTCCTGATCCTTTCATTAACCTCTTGACACCCCTAAATTATCCAAAAATGGGTCTGGGGTGTCAGGGCGGTAACCTCTTATGGGAGGCCCTGGTTTAACTCATTTTACGCATGATTTTCGTTTCTGATAATACCTCATTTGAGGTTATTTAATGAAATTGTTGACGACATTAGAAAACTGTCTGAAATAAGTTAAAGTATGAAAGGAATCTGTATCTCAATCGCGACGAAAGATATAGCAATTAATTTTACCAACTGAATGGCTATCGAATGTTTTCCACTCTACGAGTGCAATTTGGTGATTAGCAAATATTTGGAGTACTTTTTCCCGTTTCAAACTTCGATGATCGATAGTTCAGAGATGTGCATCTTTCGTTTTTTTGTTGTTTATAATATCGTTCAGATTATTTTGCATATTTATGCTCTCTTTGCTGCATGTTTTAGGAATCAGGAGATTTAGATTTTACTTTCAAGGAATTATGTTATAAAGGGTAGTGTTTATGGTATGATTAATTCGTTACTGACACAAACGCATCATAATGCAACACGCGCATGCAAGCGCACATCGATTCTGATATATTCGGTTGTCGTTGATCGGTTAATACTTACGTTAACGCACGATATGCTGTAAATGTTGGAATAATTTTGATCATTCATTCGTTTCATTTCAGTTCCTTAAGATTCTTTTTTGATACGCTTGTAATTGAATGGATAATGTTAATTAAATAAAGCTTTTATCCTTGGAAGTAACGATTCAAAAAATTACGCTTCTCTGCTCATTCAAAAAACCATTAATATCTCTTGAGCTAATTGTAAGCAAAATCCCTCAGCAACATACGTAACGCTCTGAAAGTCAAGATTCTGCTAAACTTGACGATAACAACAAAACATGGTGTTTCCGAGCAAGGGACACATGTAAACTCGTGATTCAACTGTATCATCGTTCAAGCCACGAGGATCAGATATGCAGAGGCACATTGTCGCAAATCGTCGGAGTGGCACATTGTCGTAGACCCGAGCTCGCAAGCACGTACGTCTGTTTGCGTGTATGTCTGTCTACAAGATGCTCTTCGAAGCAGTTAGTGGCGTAGAGGGATTGTCAGTGACTGAAAGGCTGCTCTTTATAGTCTACTAAAATCCCATCTGCGGGTCTACGACAATTGACCAAGCGACATCTGCCAACACGATGTTTCGCCAAAAAAGTTGGTCACACAAACTTCGTCTAGGTTCAACGTAAGCATAGCCTCAGCGTATGCCTAAGCGCTCGCACTGCGAACCCAAACGAAGTTTGTGTGACCAATTTTTTTTGGCGAAACATCGTGTTGGCAGATGTCGCTTGGTCAATTGTCGTGTTCCCCCCATCCGCATAGCTATGTTGAGCGCGTGGCTGCGTTTTTTTGTTTCCACAGTTGTGGTAAGAGATGTCCTTTGTAGGTCCCTACCGTCTTCAATATTGAATGAAAAGCCATTCCTGCGAAGCACATTGATTGTGTGTGCCGTAGTGCGGATGCAATAATGAAAAGGATTTTTGGTTCGTTAACCCGTTCAGTGAATAAGAAGTCAATAGATAAAGCCGTCAAACACACCGAAAAGATAGACGAAGGCGAGGTTGCTTGTTCCTTTGATTGATATTTTTACCAGTTGCTTGCATGCAGTTAGAATTTTACTTGATGTGCCTCACGACCTATGAAAATGTAATCATAATATTACAGGTGACGGTTGCTGCACCAAAATATCCCACCGAGAAGAAATATTTTGATAACGCCCAAAAGAATGTTGAAGTTAAAAAGGTGGGCTCTGTGGGTTTTCCTTTCTTGCTCGTATTTTATCAACTCTTAATTTGACATCAAGTATGAATGATTAAAAAGTTACATTTACATAAACGAAGGATTTCAGGAATTAGAAACTAAAGATGAAAAATTAATAGAAAACATGAACAAATTTTCTATTCGTTCGATTGAGCCGGTGGAGCGGTGGACTTCTTCAAAGTTTAATTTATCCAAATTTTGTTTTCTTTTGCTACATTTTTTTTTCTTTCTACTCTGCCTCGTGATGTTTTAGGATATAATTCACCGAAAAAATATACTGACGGTATTCGTCAGAATAGAATACCTAATCAGTGATTAGTATTTCCGTGTTATTTTTCTCATTGACGTTTTAGACCTTTGCCGTCATGGGAAAGTGAATGGTTGCATCGAAATGATCCGGTATGGGAATATGGGTTTTATGAGCCGCCAGAGGAGAAAATGCCAAAAGGAAAACTGATGTTCCGTGAAGCGCTAGAAGTAGTTTTTTCAGTTTGTTCCTATTCTTTATTGTATAGTTTTAAAAGGTTTGATGGATTTTTTCATGTAAGTGAAATACTTTAGCGTTGTTAATGATGGCATTCAAATCGCAGGTCATGCGAGCAAAGCTAGAGTTACAAGCAAGTTTGGAATTCGATCGACCCCAGAAACCTGAAGCTGAAAAAATACTTCAAGAGCATCCGGTTGATTATTCAGTCATTTAACGCAAAATTTAATTTTATTTTTCGTTCGATTGAATATGCAGTTCATCATTCTATTGAAAATTCGAAGGAGAACCATTATTCAATCCTTTAGGATTGTTCATGCCTCCTTTTGTTTCCTTATCCTTGATCGACCGGAGGCGTATTATGATACGGATTCTTCTCAGAATATTGTAATAATAGTACAGCAACTGCTGTTATTATATTATGCTGCATTTTAGGCAGTCAGTCGAGTTGAACAAGAGAAACTCGATCGTATGTGGAAATATTTCAGACCGTTCGAAAGGAGGGATGAGCAAAAGGTTTTTTAAAACTTTTATTCATTTGTGACAATTTGACATTTATTTATTGTCTTCAGGTGGTGCGACTTTCCGATTTGGCCGCATTGCAAGAGGCGATGCACGGTTATTCAGATGAAACATCATTGACTGATGGTTTCCGCAGTAATTTTAAGAAGATGTTGGAGCAAAATTCGAATGCAAAAGAAGCCTTCCTGAACGTATCCTAGAAGCTTTGTATTTGTATTATATGTTCTTAAAATAACATACTTATTGCATTATTCTACAAAAAATTAACGTACTTTTTTTCCTCTCTACTGAGGTTCGGTGTTCAAACAAATGTAATGGTGCACATACACTACTGATGATTTGCAGCTTGAAAAGGAAGAGCAAAAGTTGTTCTTAGAGGCTGTTAAAGAACAACGGGAGTCCGAGCGTAAAAGATTGGTTGAACGGCTGGCTGAAATCGAATCGGTTTGCTAATGGTTACTTCGATTAATATCGTGCGCAATCGTCTGCGATTGTTTCATTAGCGTTATAATTCAGTCATTTATTTAGTACCTTACTTATTTGATACTTTAATATCTCATGTTAATTTTGTTGAGTATTTTTGCAGATGGATACAGCAGAATCAACATCCAATAAATCGAACAGAAGTGATCAGAAGGCAGAAGATCCTGTTGGGAGTCAACAACCCAACAAGAGCAGTTGATCCTGGAAAGGTTCATTCATAAGGTGAAGAGATATTTTAGAAGTAATCCACATCTTCGGTATCTGTACATCCATCAGTGCCTAGTTGCTCATGCTTTTTCTTCTGTTCATTACATCGTTTTGTCTCATATCATTTCCTTTCGAAGAGTATTGAGATTGTTATTCCATAGCTTTCAGTAGTGCTGTAGTGATATTACTGTCTGTCATACTGAACGATGAAGATGTTTCAGGTTGGAGGAAATGTTTATAGTCAGGGAAATATTTGTTCACACTGTAAATTTCATCTTAGAATAAAATAATTGAAGTAATTTTAGTGCAATGAAAGGGTGCGCTTCCAAATTTAGTAGTTTAAAACAATGAGGTTTTGTTTGATGCACATTTCCGTTTAACTTGTTGTTGATTTTTGCATTTACTATTAATAAATGGTTTGTCAATGAATCTTATCGAAGTCAATTGTGTTGGTTCCCCCATAACCGTTACAATTTCACTCATTGAATGGTATATATTATTTCTAAAAAAGTAATCCATACATTGATGAATTCATTGAGATGGCATATCTCATGAAAAACGTAGATACATATATGTAGGATATTTGATGTGTATTATTGTTGACGACGAACAGCTTACATGCGAACATTTGCTAAACAATGATGCATTTGTAATACTTTCCAAATACGTCAAAATTCTCTCCACATGACCATAATTCTCCAGACATTCGAATGTTTTCCATCCTAATTCGGTTTCGAAAAGAAATTACCCACTTCAATCAAAATTCCCATCGCTTTCACATTTTATATTCGAATGGTACATTTGCGGAAGTGTGTGCATATTTTTATGCACAACACAGCTTTGCACGGTTCAGTTATTCGTATAGTGTAAAAGATCTTATTGATAGCATCAAACACCGCAACACTGCCGATCACTTAATGAAAATATTTGTGCATTAGGTGCTTGTCGTCAATGAAGCGACATTCAATCAGTAAGCGATTAAAATAAAGAGGGTATACAAGTGCATTTGTCTATTTGTCATTGGAACAGCAGTCGAATAAAAATTGAACGCTTTCAAGTGCACCAACAATCATTCAACAGGTATAGGTTATAATGCAAATTTGGTGGTTGTTGTTGTGAGAGGGACTCGTACGATTAATACTAGATTTAGTGTGCGATTGATTTCAATTCTATGACAAATGTGTGTGGTGCGGCGAGTTGTTTGTGCAGTTTCCGGAGGTATCGATAGTGCGGTTGCAGCGCTTTTACTGAAACGTAGCGGTGTTGAGGTTATCGGCGTTTATATGGTTTGCTTTTTGATTCTTTTGATTCACTTTTTGTGACATGTCAAATGTTAAGCTTGTTTATACCACTGAATGACGGCTCTAGCACCAAAAAACAACTGGATGATGAACTGATCAGAAATAAATCCTAGATATCTGCTTTCCTCGAATTTTTTTTTTCATATTCGCCTGGAAATTACAGCAGATCAGCGGCGTATGCGGTGGGAAGGGGGGAGGGGGTTGGCAGGACCAATCCTCCCTGAAAAGGTAGACTGAGTGAATGGAAGGAAAGAGAGAATTCACCTCACTTCATGTCTTCCTTATGATCTCTTTATATTACCACACATTTACTTCTAGCATCACTCCACTGATATTGTCACATACTCATTTCTTATATAAGTTCACTCAGTGTATCAGTATGATCATCTCATACAAATGCATCTACCAATGCTCTGCGTATGTTTTACTTTACCACTGCGAAACAAACTGGCGATTACTTTCCCATTTTGCGAGGGACGAAAAAACAATGATTTTGCAATTATCAAATGAAGAATCTATTGCGAACAAAGGGATTGGACTGTTTCGGTTAATATGAGTGGTCATAAATCAAATTAACATATCGATAAATGAGAAGATGAGCCGTCTCTTTCAAATCGCGCATGCTTAATTCAATTTGCGACGTAGCGTTTTTGAAGAGAAGTATACACGTCAAGAGATATGACGCGTTGAAAAATTTCTGGATTCCTGATATTCTGAAAAGATCTCCGGTGCTCGAACAAAATCTCAAATTTCAACATAAACGACTTCAGGAATTCAGCTGGTTAGCATATTCTCAAACGCCCAAATGAATGTATTGTAGAATTTGCAAAATTTTTGCATCTGCTTTTGATTTCAGAAAACGGTCGCGTGTAACCATAAATGTTCTAGTGAAAACGCATTTGAGAACTGAAAAATTGCGGAACCATGAAAGTAAAGGAAAAAACAAAAAAGGTTTTCGAAAGGTAACTAATTTTTTTTAGCAGAACGCCAAAAAAAAGTGGAGAATGTTGTTAAACAAGCTGATACGAACAGAAAACATCAAGGTAAAGAAATCGAAAACAATTATGCCCGTAATCAAGACTGTTATTTTTTGTTGGAAAGAGGGCTTATCACTGTGAAACCACAAGAGATTTTTCAAGTCGATGAAGAAGAAGGTGAATCTAGAAAACAATAAAGAAAAATTTAGAGCCCTACTGAAATCCCATGTTGAGGCCAGAGATCAGTTTTTCAAACAGCACTTGCAATCGTCTGACAAAAATGCGACTTATCTGACAGTAAGTCGAAGAAGGCAGAATGAGATCATCGAATGTTACGGAGAAATTTTGTTAGCAGAAGTTAATAGTTGAATTGAAAGTTTATCGTTGTTGCTAATTAAATTTTGGACATCTCACAAACTGGGCACTTATCAATAAAGGTGAGGTGTGCAGATCAAATGGATTGCGTGTTCGTTTTCTGTGACTTTTTGAGATGATAGCTTTGGTTGATATTTGTGATGAATGTTTGGCTGAATCTTTTGAATGTTGATATGGACTGCTTGGGATTTATCGAAGGTAGCAGTATGTGTGAGAAGCAGCGATGTCTAATTCGAAAAAAGTTTCGTTTTCAACATTTTTGCTTTACCTCCAGCTCGAGCTCCGCCCTTTTTCAGAATTTTGGCTCCAACTTTAGTTCCAGTTCCGCATTTTTTAAAACCTTGGCTCCACCTCCAACACCGAAACTTCCTGTGTTAAAACTCCACTCCGGCTCCAGAGCGACCCGGATCCGGAAAAAACTATCGTGTAGTTCTTAGCTCTGACTACCGAATTTTGCTGTGATATTTTTACTTGATGGAGCTAGAAACATTTTATGGCTCTGAAGCTTAGGCATCACCAGTGGGAAGTTTAACACTTGTGCAGTTAAGTGTGTACGCATGCGATTTATGTGCACTGTGCAGTTATTTATCTCTCATGTGTACACAATCGCAGAAATGAAAAAAAAACTTCTGGGAATGAATATTATCGTCAATGAAAATACTCTTCAAAAACTCAAATCTGATTTGGAAAGTAATACTGAAAAAACAGAACCTGAATCAAGACTAACACAACTTGATGGTTCAAATATTTGTTTTTTGCTGATGTCTTTAACGGTGCATTGATGCAAATTCGATAATGAAACGCTTTTGCTTTCACGTCAGCTTTGCAAAGATCTGTTTTCGTTATTGTCATTTGCACTGATACCCGATTTCTCTCATAGATTAGTTGCATTGCTACAACCAAAATAAAACGATCTGAAAAATACTTATCGATAAAATTCCAGATAAATTAAACAGTTTCTGTGGTAATTCTTCACTCAATTCCAGGAAGTGCAAAAAAATGAAAGTTTCCAAGTCCGTAAGTAAAATTGGACACCCTACCCTCTCTCCAGAACTTTTCTCTGCGTACGCCACTGCAGTAGATTCTCTCTTATCATGTAATATTCATAATCGATTCTTTTCCAAACAATAGGTGAATTGGAACCATGTGGAAGAAGGAATCAGTGATTGTCCGCGAACAAGAGATGAGGCAGATGCGATGAAAATATGTAAACGTTTAGGCATTCAATTCCACGTTGTCGATTTCACACGTCAGTATTGGAGTGAGGTGTTCCAGTTAGTTTGCACATATGTGAATAATCCATTTGTAATAAATATGAACTGAAGTTGTATTAATATATGTCATTCCGGTATTGTGCTTATGACGTTTTGGTGAGAGTAATTTTGAGGGATTTATTGGAGAATTATCGTAAAGGATGTACGGTTGTATCGGATGTTTTATGCAATCGTGTTATCAAGTTTAATTATCTTCATGAATTTGCGTTCAAACAGTTGAATGCCGATGCTGTGGCGACAGGACATTTTGCACGAACAAATCTCGGCAATTTACTTCAAAATCGATCCACAAAATCAGGTGAAGAAATGAGGTTGATCTTGTCTTATCCCGTTGATTGTTTATGAAGTGATGAGATTTATGAACAATTTTTGTTATTCAACAAATTGTACTCTAAATGTCAAGCCTAAATCAGAAAAATTTTGTGCAATACTCGCTTCATTTATTTGAAGTAGCACGGTTGTATACGGCAGTTGATCCACTCAAAGACCAAACATATTTCCTCTCGACGTTAACACAAGATCAGCTGAAACGATCAATTTTCCCGATTGGTTCATTAACAAAACCACAAATCAAACAAATTGCAATCGATGCTCAGCTCAATGAAGTAATCAATAAGCGTGAGGTTTGTTCAATTATCAGTTCCCCTAAGGTCAATTATTTGAAAAAGAGCAGAGAATACTTCTCATTCAGTTTTGATCAGTATCTATCAAGCACAAAAACTTTAATTTCAGAGTATGGGAGTGTGCTTTATTGGAAAACGAAAAAACTTCAATGCGTTCCTCGATCAGGTAGGTCAAATTTAAAAAAATAAAAGGTGATATATGCTCATTACTTACTTCAGTATATCGAGCCAACCAAAGGATTCATTCGAAATGTACACAACGGTGATGTAATCGCTGAGCATAATGGTGTACATCATTTTACGCTAGGTAAACGTGTACGACTATCGCCAAAGCTCATTCAAACAGCCTTTGGATTTTTTGTTGCTTCATTAGATTATCAAACACAAACAGTTTGGGTGGTTAGTTTTATGTTATTGAACACTTCTGATATTCGAGGCAATCTCTAAGGTAGTACGGATGTACAAGCTCATATTAGGCCCGCTCTTGGCTTACGATTAGACTCAACCTTAGGCAGTGATACGTAATTTGAAAAAATTAACTCAGCTCCAGCTCTTCATTTTTAAAATTGTCGGCTCCGGCTCCAACTCCGCATTTTTAGAATTTCAGCTCCAGCTCCGCCTTTCTTGAAATTCCGGCTTCAGCTCCAGTCTCGAAATTTGCTTTGCTCCACTCCGGTTCCAGAAGAAAAACTATTGTGGCAATTAAAGATGGGCAGTAGTGTGTTGTCGCTACGCAGCGAAACTTAGCGATAGCGTGCTATTGCCCATCTCTGGTATCAGAATTTCCGGCTATTGAACGTCGCCGTGGTTTTCTTTTTTTTGAGGAAGCTAAAGAAGTTTTTGGCTCCGGAACTTTGGCATCATTGACCTTAGGCTCACTTATGCGCAAGTTTGCATCCACTCTAAGGCTTGCAAAGGGTTAAAACACCCATATTTTCCGTACATCGGTAAGCTTATGAGTTGCCAATGCTCCATGCTGTTTTTTATGATTCATCGATGATGATCATTTTATTACTTGCTTGAAACTATCTTAGAGATTAATCGTATCACGCTTTCGAAGCATTAATCGTATGTGCTCGATCGCTCATCAGTTAAATAAATTTGTTGTTTTTTAATGCATTTAACTTCATAATCAGTTTTGTTGCGTTCAGTGTGAAGGCTCATTAAATGCAGCATTATTCGCGACCAAATTCATCATTTCTGAACCTCACTGGATTGCTGAATCACTATTAATGCATTGTGGTGGTTGGTTCAGAATACTTTTATAATGTCATATCAGTGATATCTATTTTAAACGCATGTCAAATTCTGAGCATTGTTAGACTTCCTTTATCCAACCTAGTTGATTAATGCATGTATTCATGATGTGCATATTTCTACAAATAGATCTTTACTGATTTTTTAATCACTGCTAACGTTCACTTTTAATTGTCACAAATCAGCCTTCGAATTGAGTTCATTTCTTTAAGATTGTGCACAAATTGAATTTCGATGTCAAAGGTCGCATCCGCCATTCCAGTGCACAGTGACTAGATTGAATGACGGATCTGTACAGGTGACACCGAGAAATCCAATAAGAGCTGCTGCAAGTGGACAGGTATTGCATATTGTTTTGAGGAATACTCATCCTTTCGAGTGATTGCTTGAAACACTCATTTTCGTTGAATATTTTGTTTCTTGAAACATTATTCAGTGATTTGTTTACTTCGTTTGAGAACTGATCCATTTTCAACAAAATTTGATTACAAATAGTTGACTTAGTTTTGCATCTATCGAGCGATATCACCATTCATTACAATTATTATATTTGGTTGTTTGTGGTTGATTTTCATGCATTCGTTAATAATATTTTCGTTTCAAAATCGATCGTGTTATTGAAATTTCAAGTAATCTTTCAAATTGTTTAAGAGTTGCGTTTTTTATCGTAACGACGAATGTCTCGGAAGTGGACAAATTGAACGAGTTACTGCAACATTGGCCGATTAGTTAATGTGAATACTTTCAAGGATGTGCGATTCGAGGAATGTAAACTTACTTCATGTTCATTAACTCGAGTTATTATTGCTAAGTGTTCCACGCATTAGTTAGAACATTCATTGCGCGAATGTGTGTTGTTTGTAAGAAATAAATATATTTTCCTCTCGTTTATTGGTAATACGTTTTAAATTTTAGAAGATACAAACAGATCGTAGTAATGACAATCGAAAATCCAAATAGATATATATGATTTCAAAATATTTGTAAAATTCACCGAGAGTGCGATGCACGATCTACTGATTTGCTTGTTCATTCGTTGAGCTTCACTTACTGTGGGCGATATTGGCTTGGATCAATGCTGTATTGTGGCTGTGGTGGAGGACCTTCTCCGATTGATGGTCCCCATGCTGGTGGTCCCCATGCTGGTGGTCCCCATACTGGTGGTGGAGGCGGAGGAGGTGGTGGAGGCAGCAAAGGACGGCGGGGTCCACAGCACATACATTTCGTGGTTGGACATGGCAGTGAGTAAGCTGTACAACCTGGTAGCGGTGGCCGATTGTTACAGCATGGTCCTGGGCCAATTGAGCGCTTCTGCAATTCTTTCATTTCATTTTACACTTTCTTGCACTTCGCATTAAATGTATTTTATCGACTTGTATTCTTGTCATTTTCAAAAAACATATACAAAACGAGTTAATATACGAGACATTAAACTCTAGTTTCAGATCAGATGTTTCATAAAGAAGTTGCTCAATTCACCTTTCTCAGGCTGGCACCACAATTGTTGCCATTGTCACAAGAGAGCGCTTTCGAATCGATCAAGATACCGTGAATGCTTTCCTGAATGTTTAACTTACCGTTATATTTTGCATTCCATACAACAATAACAGAAGACAGCAGTTTCAGAAGCACAATAACTTCTGTAAAGCACTTGAAATGTTCCAACTCAAAATGCTCATTCCCCATTCCCGATTCTAAATCAGTGCGAACACCACGCTATATGAGTTCAAGCAGCGGCATCAAAAATGAACTCACTCACTCACCTTGCTGAAACCACCAAATCGACTCGCATGTTTACAGCACAGCGCACAAGCCGCTTCGTCGATTGTTGCTACATCACTACACCTCATACGTATGCTATTGCCACAGCCGAATGGTCCTGGACACGGTCCTGGTGGTGGTGGTGGGGGAGCGAATCCAACTTCAGGACCACTATCTATACTTGCACCCGTGTTCGGTGGTGGAACAAATGGTGGGCCCATCACCACTAAGATGGTTGCGTCCAGCGTGCACACGTTCGCTACAATCATAGCATCACTTTACATTTCCACCTAACCAGAATAGAAAGTGTAGATTTTAGATTGTGTTGCTATAGGAAGGCAATTTTCCTACTCCAATCAAAAAAGAAATACCATCATCTATAAGCCACCAAGGTGGTGGAAGCCATGGGCCTGGAGGTGGGGGTGGTGGAGGCGGTGGTGGGAACATTCCCGGTCCCCCCATCCCGGTCCACCCCATCCCGGTCCCCCCACCAATGGCCCTGTCCCGTTTCATTTTTCAGCGATCCCTGCAAAATTATTTAATTTATGACTGATTCAAATAATAGCAGCGAATGCCAGTGTGAACAAATGAATCTCCTTTGTACTGATAAAGAATTTAGATTTTTTTTTCATTTTGAGCTGATTTAGGGTTGGCTTCATTGAAAAAGGGAAGTAAGATCATAAACATCATCATAATCAATCATTAGCGTTGTTTCAAATCAGAATGAGAATTCAAATAGAGGAAGGACGAGTTGTTTGGAATGAAAAAGCACAAACGAACAAATTAATCTCTCTTCCTCAAAATGCTATTTAAAACTACCTCTTTGCTGCTTTCGGTTGGATATGGAACGGCATTAACAACACAACAAATCGTTAACAAGATGATACTGTATGAGTGCTGCTGCATGATAGGAGAGTGAAGAAAAACAGAATGATAACACTCCTCATTCCAAACATCTTATAAACAGTTCTTCTTAATTTTTTTGTAGGGGCGGAGTCGTGTGATTTTTATCCATTTTGTAATGTCTGAAAGAAAGAACAATAAAGAAATAGGGATATGAAGAAACAAACTCGAATGGATTTATCGGTATGCAAAATGAGCGATGAAATCGCAATACGAGACGGAGAGTGCATGCAAGCAAACCTCCATAATAATTCTGTTTGATTGTCGTATCGCATACACCCAACTTCACTAATTTCCTTAAAAGTTCGTTCACTTTTGAATTCATAAAATCATTTTAGCATCATCTGGCAATTGCAGTATATGAACTGATATTAATGATTACACTTAAAATACCTTAAAGTCATTCATATTGCTTTAAAAAGTTGGACTTGTCCTCTATCCAATTGAACCTCAAGGCTTTCAGATCAGGTGTCCAACCACTAACTTCCTCATTGAATAATGAACATCATTGCTGTTCTCGCTGGTGATGCGAAATAACGCTCCCAAAATCATTTCTCACTCGAAGTACATCTGTTGACTTGTAAGTGCAATAGAAAGTGTGTCGATGAATGTGACGTGACCACTATTTTGTTAAATGTATAATTTATTCGTTCCTCAGTTATTCCTCACTCTCAAATGAGGCTTATAAGTTAGTTTTAAATTCAACATTTTGACAGTACACATTTCGTGCAGCGATCAATGTTTGATTCTAAAATTCGTGTAATGTCTAATGAATGCTTTCTTATATCAACGGTAGTCATTTCATTCCATTAATTCGTCATATTTAATTATCCCTTGTAAAAGCAAAACACATTCTTCAGCGATCATAATATCAAAACTGCTGAGTTTGTTTTATTGAATTTTTTAACTAAGCAAAAAATACACTCGTTCATCTTTTCTCAATTGTTTATTCTTATCGGAAAATCTCAAACTGTGCAAGAATTTTGTTTCGTGGGAACATTCACCGACAACGATCTAACTCTTGTCACTTCGAATGCATAGCACAACATTTGTTGTAGCTGAAATCTTACAAATTTGAAACTTTTAAGATTTCCGTTTTCGCAGCACACAAAAGATGCGATCTTCCTTCTGTTTTAATCAAATATGAATAGCATCCAATACGAAGGGATTCTGGCGGATTGTGCTTCAATCTGATAATAAAATTATGATCACATTTGAAAATTATTTTTCCGTCGAAAAACTAAGAAATTCAACAGCAAACTAATCTAAAACATCCAATGAATCTTGTAAATTTTCATCCTTATCTATTCCCATTATCTCAACAACAATAAAAGTGAAAATTGCAACATTCCTAAGAGCAATATGATGACTACTCTACTTTTGTTTTGCCTGCTCTTTCCATCAAGAAATGAGACAAAGATTTTGCTTGCTGATTTTCTCATCGTCAGATCACACCTATCCATCTCGTCAAACACAAAATTCATCAGTGATTCACATTTAAACAATTTCTTCTGTATATTACGTGTTTTTTATTCAAATGTTTTATTCTCTTCACATATCACTACACTAAAATGGAAAAAAACTGCATTGAATTTTCTGTTGTACGAAAAGATGATGGAAAATGCGAAAAAAATTTGCATTTTACAAGTTAAATGAACTCATTTTCCTTACTCATATTTTAAATAGTTGTAAAATAATGAAGAAATTGACTCCAATACATTTCAATATTGTATATCAGTTTATTATTGAAAGAAACGATGAAATTTCGTCATTTCGTTTCATATTCAAGTTCTCATTTCATTAGCGTACGTATACAGTTACAATTTGGTACAACAACTATTCGATATAATCAGCATGAAGATTGCATTGCGCATATTTCTAATTCTGCAGCCTGATAATACACTTCATTGAAAATGTCCCACAATTCTGAAACTCATTTCACTTTCCAATAAACTTGATGTTTCTTGATGAATCGATTAGCACATACTCTTGGCCTGAATACAGCCTGAATTCCTGCTGCCAAGTCAAGCAGTTGTTTGTCCGTTCAATTCTATTGTGTCACGACACCGATCAAATTTGTCCACGCATTTTGACCACAAAATCACCGTTCCTCATAAAATCAGTCTCATCGTACTTTTATGTAACACTATATGCGAACAATGAATGAAACAAATAATTAAACTTATTTAGTGCATCATTTTAATGAAGTCTATGAGAACAACTATAACAGCGTTGGTCTTATATACATATATATATATATATATATATATATATATATATACGTTTTTTCGTTCATCCTAAATATGAAGGTGCCAGACAATTTGAACGCTCTAAGCGAATTTTTTAATAATGTTCTATCAAGAATCAAGAATCAGATAGAAATAAATCGGTCAACTTATGACAAAAAAATCGTTGAATTGACAGTACATTGTTACATCTATACAGACCAATGAAAACACAACTACTAAACTCCGCCTTCGGAGTCTTCAATTCGTCCCACACCTATAAAAGATCGCCTACGAGCATTGGTTTATTATCTGGGCGTGGTGCTCACTATTGAAATGCTCTCGCAGATGCACTGTTTGTATTCGCTGCTGATTTGTGGTATATTGTTTGCTGGTGATACGGTATTATTTGTTCAGTGTTCACTGGTTTTCTGACAACTGTAAAAATCATCAAGACATTCGATTAGTTCTGATTTTTGATAAATTGGATTAAATCCTCTGTTGCATCAATTTTTGTGTGCAGAATTACCGAGTGAATAGGTTCAGTGGAAAAATACTTTCATTAAGTTACCATTAGCAACATAGTGTACAGATTCAAATTGATGATTTAAAACATTAACTGAAACTTTTTCAGATTTTTGCGTTTTGAAATTTTCAAGAAAAACTGATTTTAATTTCTTGCAGAATGCGGACTTGAAGAATAGTACAGGTCAGGGTCATTATTGGCCGCCAGGTTGGGGTGGATTTGGGGGTGCTCCAGGAGGTTTTCCAGGTGGCGCGTCTCCGCCACAGTTTCAGTCGGGTGTCTATCCACCACCAGGGCCACCCGTATATCCACCAGTACCGCCATTGTATCCTCCAGGACCCCCACCAATATACCCCCCTCCGATACCACCGCTACCTTTCTTCTTTGATCGTATGTTTGTTCCAAAGATTGCTCACTTTTCCCTTCCCATTCAGTAAATTAACTTAGCATAGTGATAACAACGCATCACCTGATCCTGCAAATGACGGACTCGAGATTGAAATTTTCAGAAATTGAATTAAATAACATCTATCGTTCATGATCCCACTGACAACTTGATTTCAGGTTACTATTGTTCCGTGCAGGCTTCATTCAGTTTGATTGATCATAGAGCCATTCCACCACCTCCACCTCGTACGTGTATTGTCTTATCGTAATCATTATAATTTTCATTTCATTTCATCCTCTCTAATACACTTTAACATCAGTGCTTCAACGAAAATATCGAGAACCTAAAGTCATGTTCGTGTTCAGTTATAAGCACATTCTTTTCAGCACCAATAGGACAATCATTTGATGGACCTCCAGTAGGTTTTGGGCCACCATTACCCCCACCACCCCCATTTGGTGATTTGGATATTTCACGTCAGACGTGCAGATATACAGCTACTTACAGCCAAGCAACTTGCATATTATGCTGTAGGACGGCAGCACGTCATGTTGGTACATCCCAAGTAAGTTTTAGTTTGAGCATTCCCGTCGGTGATGATAATTAAAAATTGAGTCGTTCGTCCTGATTAGTTCGCTGTGGATATACTCTTTCGTTTCGAATTGGTGAAATCGTCACAAACCGTCGAGGAATCAGCTTAAGAGACATTCAATCGAAATCGAACGATGAGTTTTTCGAACAGGTGATGGATGTATTTTGGTTGCATTTCAGGACGAAGTTACGGGAATACTTTTCGTGTTTGACCCGGTCAATCCACTAGTTGTTGCACCAGGTGAAGATGCCGGTAGCTCACTCCGTGACAAGAGAGTATGTGTCGTTTGTGATTCTTACCATATTATTTTGACATTGATTACTCAGTGTTCAGCCACTTACTAAAAACAAGATAATAATGACGGCGTGAATATGCAGTTGTACAAAACAGTGATTGAATCAGAAAGTGCTCTCACAGAGTTACGAGGAGATCTATGAACAAGCGAGTAATCAGTTCTCCAAACAAATAACTCAATTTTTTTCTGTTCTATCTATCAATTCGTTTCGTTCAGTCACCACAATTCGATTACCAAAGGAAGCTATCCGACTATTTTCCAACACCACCAACGGAGGAAGACAATGCTGATGGCAACAATGAAGAACCCATAGAGGTCGTGCCAATAAGTGATAATCGTATCGTTCAATGCGTTTGCTGTGCACCTCGAAAAAGATGGGGCCTATACTAGTACTCTTGTCAACCAGTTCTTCATTTTCTTCAGAATCATTACTTTCATTTCGGCAGAGAAACCTGTTACATCAGCAAAAGGAATTCGCTACATATTTGTCTACTTTTCACTCATTTGTGCCATTCATTCATCACACCTTCTGCATTATTCATTCGTTCGTTATCGTATGTCCTTTTCGTCGTGCGATGGCTCAATAATATTTCGATCCTAATAAATTCTAATCAATTTGATCGGTACTTTAATCGGTGACATTGCATTTGCTGATCATGATGAGCATTATCTGCTCAATTCAGTATTTTCCCATGACTATTACAGCAATTATCAATCTTAACATATCACCTCAATAAGGCAACAACAAAGTTTTCAATTGCAACTAGACGTAAATGCATGAGAATTTTCTTAACAATCTCGCTGACCGCTTCAATTTCTCATGCCCATACTACGCAAAATCAGCAAACGTAACTGACATAACGACATCTATGAAGGGCGCCTTAAAAAAAACAAACGAACGATACGTTTATTGTGTAATATGATAAAAACGAAACACATCAACACGAAAACAAACAGTTATTGAGAACAACGATAAAAGAATAAAATAATCCAAGAACTCAAAAAACAATAAAAACATCTGAACACAACGGATGACACTGCTAGCTAAGCGTATGATTGAAGATTACGATGAATTCGAAATCATAAATAAACTGACTCATTCATATTATGAGTTTTATTCTATTAAAAGTGAAAGGTAAAAAACAATGAATAATAACACTGAAGATCAAATCAACAACAACAATAACAAGCACAAACACCTACCACCTGCAAATAAGTTGCGCATGATATTTCTTTTGATATTTCTTTCATCCAATTCCGATCATTCTAAAGAGCTAAATAAATGATTCTACGAGCCCATAAAATCTGATGACGATAAAGACATCAACAATACCATACGAAATTTCGCAATAAAACAGAAAAAAGATTGATAAACCAATTTAACCGAAAAATTTACAAGCCTTCCTCCTCTCAACCATAAAACGAACGCAACGGAACTATTCAAAATATGCGCTGAGAAAATCATTTAATCACTATACAATGTGGTACACTCAACGAAAATTGATTAAGTTGTGATTATTCCGAAGAAAATTTGTTTGATATGATCACTGGAGCATAAAATGAAAATCTGATGTAAAGCAAGCAAATACTGTAGTTAAGAACTGAGCTGGGACAAAAAAGACTGAAAGAAAAAACAATTGAAATGATAAACTCAATTCGCAATAGGGATTTAGCCACACACTTGAGATGCGCTTCTTGAGAGTCACAGAGGGTTTTCATGATTATTATTCAGATGAACTAAAGAAGGATTAACCTGTGGTTGACAAAATACACATCAATAAGTTCGGTCCATTCACTAAACCTCGAATACCTTTCGTAACGTTAGTTGATCAAACATTTATCATGGATGGTTTCAAAGTGCAGTGAACGATCGCATGAAAACACGATTTTGTTGACAGGTGAGACATAGACGGCTGTACCAAACAAAACAACATAGGTTGGATAAAACGAGGGATTGATAAAGAGTAAAATATAAAATGAAGATAACAATAACAATTGAGTATTCACAGTTTGAACAGCGGCATAAAATAAACTCATTCCGAATAGTGGTTCTAATACAAGCTGACCAAACAACCTCACGTATCCACCACACCCGCTGCTGTGCCCCCATGCGACCTCGATGACAGAATCGGCATCCGTGGTGCTACAGATTCCGGGAACAATTGAGCGTAACTTGCGAGTGGAATATAATTTGCCGTTATCACTTTACCTTAACAAATTGAATGCTTAATTGATTGTTTGAAAGTAACATCTTTCCATAATAGTAATTACTGCAGAGAATCGTCTTACCAGAAAACCATCTTCCGTGGAGTGAATTAACAGATTTATACGCAGCTGCAACTGAAGGACACTTCACATAGACATTGCCACTCGGCGATGCGCGATCGACGAATATATGTACCACACCTAGAAAATTGACAGCAATCATTCAAATCATAGCATCAATCCACCTTTGCTTTACAGGAGATACGATTGCAAACAGATAATATTTTTAAATAAAACACAGTCTGATGTCATTCGAGATATATACATGAACGTGTAGTACTCAACATTTGTTGCTCATAAGTGAAACCAAAAAAAAACGAATATTCAAAGAAGGGAGGGAAACCCTCCCATACGATGTTCACTTACCGCCATTTTTGGCACATTCCTCGATGACATCATCCCGCACCTCATCTGCCCACGAATCACCACTTTCTCTGGAAAAGAAAACAAACTGGATGAAGAGATTCACTGTAGCAAACACCATAATTGGCAGTCAATAACAACGACTCACTGCGTTGGATCGAACATATTCGAGAGGAGAAAGCATTGAGTAGCTATCGGTGGTATAGCGAGATTGTGCGCATCTGTTTGCTGCTGTGGCTGTTGCAAGTGAGCTTGCTGCTGTACGGCCAGAGGTGATGCTGTTTGTTGTTGTGCTTGATTATTCTGGGCTAACATCTCCTTTGCACTCTTCGGTAATTCGAGACCACTGCCTGCAAACATCTGTCGCGATTAAATATTGCCTCGAGTCTGTTTTTTTTAAATTCGAACAAAAGCTAGTATCCGCCTAACTGATCAACGGTTACCAAATAGTGCTGTTAAGAAAAAGCAGTCAAAATCGCTGTCCTCGGAAAGATACTCGTTGGGTTAATGTTTGTTTCACAAATAACACCCCTCTCTCAACGGAGGAATGCAAATACGTAAACAATCAGTGCGAATGAATTATAACCAACCACTGAAACCACTCATATCAAGAAAAACAAACATAAAGATGACCAACTCTCTCTGATTTTATCGACAATTTCACTTTTCAACGAGTTCAGTTATAGAGATTGTAAAGCAGTTAATATGATACGATTCAAAGAATAACCTTCAGCAAGTTTCGCCATCAGATGAAGTCTTCCACTAGTACCCAAGTCGATTCCACGTCGATCTGCATCCTCAGTGTCTAATGTGCGTTGAGGCTGCTGTGGCGGTTCTTCATCATTATCAACAGTACCCACCTAAACAATCAATTCATCAAAAGCTCAAAAACATCAAAGTTAATCAGACTTACTTTCATTGGGCGACCAGCTAATTCGAAACCATTCATCTGCTCCATAGCCCTTTTTGCGTCGTCCGCGTGACGGAACTAAAATTGTAAGAGAGTAATACGTTACCCCATACCTCAGCAGCGATAAAACATATTTCATTCGCGGCATCTTACAAACGAATGATGAATCCGACTTACCGTTACGTAAGCATACCCTTTCGAAACACCACTGAGATCAGTTGAAATTTCGAGGGAATCGATCTGAAACTTGTTGATTAAAACCATAATAGGACAACTCAATCTTAATCGCTTTGAATATATCAATAAACGAACTCACCTTGCCGAATGGCTCGAATATACGTCTAAGCATATCCTCTGTGATACTCGTATGCAACTGACCAACGTACAGTTTCAATGGACCAGTTGTATTTGTTGGACCGAAGCCAAGTGTTCCACCAACCGTATTATTCGCTGCTCTGTTTCTTTCAGCCAGTGTTGGTTGAATCACCAGTGGTGCACCCAACAACTTTTGTCCATTCAAAGCTAATGCCTTAAATCAGCATCATACTCCAGATCACTCTTCAAAAATCATTCAGTTCAGTGAACAACCACAAAAACGTAACGCTAACCAGGTTGACACTTTCGATCTCCCAGAATTCGACATAACAAATGCCTTTCGATCGACGAGTTTTTGAATCGGTGATTATACGAACATCCCTAACATGACCAACACTTGAAAAGAATTCTTCCAAATCACGCGGTCGCGTCTGTCTTGCTATCTGAAATAAATTCAACCATAAATATTCACTCCATTCTTTAACGGATCAATAAGAACGAATCATGACCACCTCCTACCTGCAAAATAAACACAGTCCTTTGATCACGTTCCTCGGATGTCATATCCAATTTGGCATTCGGTGGCGGTGATCGCCGAGCCGTGAACGGCATCCTTAACAGATGCAAAATCATTTATAACTCAAAAATACCCTATCAAAACGACTATTGCGAAACTAAATTATTTCAACTTCACAGCTTAATAACAAATTCACAAATAATTGCTCGGTTATGCTGTTACACAATTGCTTGTCAATCGATGTGTGGTCTATACACACTTTTCTTGTCATCTGCACTAACAGTGAACTGCTTTTAACAGCAGAAATCAACACTTTCTTGCTGCTATAGAATGATTTAGAGCAGGGTTTCTCGACCTGGGGTCCATGGATCCACCGGGGGTCCGAGATGGCATGCCAGGGGGTCAAAGGGAGGGTAGGGTGAGAACGGGTGCGAGAGTGGGTACGATGAGAAGTGGTCGTGAGGAGTGCGGGAGGGCGTGCAAGTACGAAGGCATCTCAAAATTTTCTAAGGAGTTCATTGAGCAAAAAAAAGTTGAGAAGCACTGCTTTAGAGCGTGTCGAATAACGTACACATCTCTTCGTTCTGGTCCTGGCAAGCGTGGTCCACGCGGCGGTGAACGTCTCCACGGAGGCGAAAATCCACGGCGATCACGATGGTCTAACACACGTGGACGTGACCTACAAATGAGAGGATGTTCAACAATTCTATAAATCAATTTGTTCGATGCCAAAGAATGCATACTGGAACGATTCTGGTATGAACAAGGTCAATAACGCGAATCGAACTTCGAAGAGAATTTCATCTTAATTACAATGAAATGCTGATTAACAATAAACGGCTATCACCCACCAAGAACGACTTCTTCTGCGACGATCACGTGATCGTGAGTGATGACGACGGTCACGGTCGCGTGATTTCGAACGGCGACGATCACGTGAACGTGAACGTGAACGACCAGAACGTGATCGATGACGCCGCGAACGTGAACTAAAATGTGAAATAAAAGTGGACTAAACATCAAATGTCAAGTGCAGTCAAAAAAATACAGAGATAGGAACGCAGTTGAAGAAAAAACAAACAGACCTGGAGCGTCGTCGTGACGATCGACTGCTTTTACGAGAGCGCGAACGGCGACGACGTTCACGTGATTTTGATCGTGATCTAAATATTGCTGAGTGATTTAATTGTTTGACAGCACATGAGACGAACATGCATCAAATCAGCAGAATAAGATGAGAATAGAAGAATGAACCGTGATTTCTTCTTGCGATCACGACTTGAACTACTTCGTTTATGTTTCTTTTTGTCCTTCTCACGACTGCGTGAACGGCTTCGTGATGACTCTCTAAAATACGCAGAAACAAACTTTGAAAGTTCATGAAAATTGTAACACACACACGCAAAGATAAATGCCAGCGCAAAGGAATACAGCCGCGATATAGGGCACCTAAAACATCATTATATGGGTGGGTGGATATTGTTTCGTGCATAAATGCGTGCCGAAACGACGTTCGTCCAATCGTGCTCGTCAATCGTGTTATGCCTGGAACACACTGGAGCGCACCAGAAACTACCTCTTCTTTTCAAAATCCTAACTTTCAAACGATCCCGATAAGCATATCTACTTAAAGACGGCATTTTCAGCTTAGAGAAACATCTTTGATGAAAACGTTTTCCAGAACAATGATAATATTATAATCAAATCATATGTGAAAGTAAATCAGACGAAATGCACACTACGTCAGTCCAAAACGGAGATGCTCTCAAGTTCAGCAAAAAATTGTTCAAGTCAGTGGCGCGCCCCAAACGTATCGATAGGCATGAACACATATCAACAGTCTGCGTACCTCGTCCAAATTCAAATTTTCTTCAGCCATATTCAAATGTTCATTCCTCACTTCAAATAGCAGAGTAGCCATGTTCGGTCGAAGAGAATTGAAGAAGAAGAAGGCACAACACGCCATATTAATACGCAGAATGCAGAAAGGAGGGTGATAGTGACACAGTAGTTGTTTGTTTCAATCACTCAATCCAGCTTTATGTCTCTCTACAACGACGATTCCTCTTAGCATTCAGTTGCGTTTCTGTGCAATGCAGGTTAGCGTTAACAGCATTCTCCTTTCACATATACACATGCAGATGGGTATGTACTCATGTGTTGTTTGAGCAATATCATCTTTTTTTTTTTTAAATCATTCCGTTCTCAATCCAGGGGAAGAAGGAATTGAAATCGAGGAGGCATTTATCTCGGCTGGCTTAATCAATGAATCTTTTCAACTCTTCAACAATTTTCAATAAACTGTCCAACATACAAGAAAGTTAAAAATTTTCCAAAAATTTCAAGTTCAACTGAGGATTGTTGAATCAGTTCATCAGCCTTTCACTAAAAAGGTAGCTGTTGTTATCAACAAATATGTGAAATTTCACTACACTAGTTTAAATCCAAAAACAACAAACTGAAATCACTCAAGAACAAATCAAAATTACCATCAACCAAAAAATCATCTCAAAACAAAACTTGAATAAGACCTGAGTTCACACCCGGCCTAAGCGATGCTACTACGATCAAAAAACGGTAATCGACGAAATCAAAGTTATCCGTCATATTCACGTGAACGTTCAAATTCATCATAAATGCGTAACGTGTCCGTTCGTATGTTATTTGGATCACATGGTATAACTGACCGTTATACACAAGTATATATGAACCGTACCATATTCTTTTTAACTGAATTGACTGACGATTTATAAATGTTTCTGAGAAGCTCCATATCACTGATGCGATAGGAGAAGACGATGATGCACACACGACGTACACTGCCTTAAATAAGCGCAAAGAAATCAAAATTTGAAAGTTCATCAGCACTCACCTCGATCTTGAACGGTGCTTCTTACGTTCTTTCTTCTTATCACTATCAGCAATTTTACCACTTTCATCCAAATCTTTTGCGGTATCACCATTTGTTGATGAATTCATCTCGACATCACCACCATTATCTTTCGGCGGATCACCACGAATTAATGCTGCCATCGGTTCGGGATGTCCATGGCCATTATTGCGATCAGACTGGAATAGTTGCTTGAACGCTTGTACAACCCATGCAGTACTCATTAATTGAGAAACATTAATGTGTTTCGATTTAAAAGAAACTCCAGTTGCAAAATACTTTCCGTTTCAAATACACTTTCTAAAGCAACAAACGGAAGAAAAGTCGGACTGAGAAAAGTAAAAATATTGACATTTACATCATCGATTTTGTCAAGTGCTTCCTCGAGCATCGCGTCGACGTCTTCAGGCTCACCCATTCGATTTGACGAGAAAGGTTTCTTCTTATATCACAAGAATGTGAATACTGAAATATAACAACGGCTGTTTAATTTGATGTTACAGGCTGAAAATCACACGCCGACAACGCATTTCCGAATACACACATCAAGGATTTCTTGAAATCAGTACCAAAGCTCTCTAGAAAAATACTGCAGAGTGACCTCACAGCTAGCACTAACAAATTCTCACAAAGAAGGCGAACATAAGCCATAAGCCTTTTAACTACAGCTCAAGTGTTTAATAAGCACTTGGGTTTGCTTCACATAAAATATAGACAAGTATGGACTTCATCGATAACATTGCAATGGAGTAATCGGACATTTCTAGTACCCAATAAGAATATTTTAAATCCTTTAAAATTGGCACCCTAGTTCTGAAAACAATGCTACGATTATGATTAATAAGGTGTCTTGGATATTCAGCTCCTTACCCTTACAGCCTAGTACCCGGATATCCAGTCCCTCATAATTCGTTTTGGTTCGATTTGAGCAAAGCGAACGCCATTTTGTGCGCGTATTACAACAAGTATACTGTGTGGTATACTACGATTTCTTGTTTGCAATAAGTAGTTTTCATTTGCTTCGATGCGGTCACGCAGAGCATCCAGGTAGCATAAGTAACCTTTGAACTTAATTAAGTGTATTTCTACTGACTGATGTTCTGAGAGGATGGAGATGGTGACTGATGTTCTGAGAGTATGGATTGACTGAGGTTTCAAAGGTCAAGTTGGAGTAGTTTGCCATCCTTGTTTTCATCCGTTCTTGTGCTGTTGTGTTTACAAACTCCTTAATCAAAACATTCACGGTTCACGGGAACTGCTTGAGGTAACAGTGTAGTTTTCAGCTGTTGTGATGCGGTCTCGCATTAAGGTAAAAAAGCAGCCATTGAAGCAGTGCTCATCATCTAAAATTGCAGCGGGATGGTTTTTCCACAATCTTTTCGATAATCTTGCGGTAAACATGTCAATGAAAGGGAGTGGTGCTGCGAGCAACCGCCTGAACTGTGAATGAGCCTCACTCTCACGGCTCCAACTCGTTGTGAGCTGAGGTGGATCCCGGGTAACCCTCAGCGTAAGATCCGTGGTGAACCTCAGCAGAATGCACGGGTAAGACTCTGCTTGAGGTTGGTAAATAAGCCAACTTCTCGTACTGAACACATTAATTACAAGGCTGCCACCTTGCGATATCCCCAACCAGAAGAAAATGATTGCCTGACGTCGGGATGTATTATTTGTAATGATATTAAGTTGAGGATTCATTTAGAAGTGCCGTAATAACTGAGTGATTCGATAAAAAATGAAATATTTTAAGAATAACATCAAATAATAAACTAAACACAAGTACGCGCACAAAAGAGTTCGCATTGCGCCAGTAGAACTGAAACGAACTAAGGGAGACTAAATAACCGGGTTCTATGCTGTAAGGGGATTATTAGTTAGGGAACTAAATATCCGTCACCAGACCAGCAACGCGTTTCGTTTGCATCGCGCTCATCGACACGTCGCTTCATAACTAACAGCGACTGGCCCTTTTGCCACTTAGTCCTCTGCTTCAGCGACTGTTTCTGAGAGAGCATTTAACGGGTGGCCAACGAATGCATCCACGACATCCGACAAGGCACGCGCATGCTCCTTAATGGTGAGGCATGCGCAAATTGTCAGAGTGGCACATTGTCGTAGACTCCTTTAACGATCGAGATGGAGGGACTAGTTCTTTAATGTTGGCCAACTTTATCAGATTTTCGGGCCGTGGGAAGCAAAACTAAATAAGGTAGACGTACCCGTTTTGCGGAAAGTTGAAATCTATATGGTGAAGGTGTGTGGGTTACGAGAAAGAAATCATTCTGCTGGGATAAGTAGAACAAAGCAAGTGTTGAAATTTGCGTCAACATTATGGTACAGGGCAACGAGTGCTCATGAGGACTTCATGTTGAAATCCTAGGTAGTACTTAGAATGTGCTTTCAATTATGCAAACTCCCCTTTCTTGATATCAACTAAAAACAGGGGCCACACTTTCAGAAAAACCGCAGGTAGCTATAGAACATCAAAATCTCAAACAGAAAATCAGAATCTATTAGAAAAACAGTGTCCTCACTTTGCAAGGAAAAAGTCAACCATCGAAATAAGTAATCTCATGAGACAAAACGAGTAATGCGCGTGTCACGGCATATTACGATATAATGGAATGAAAACCAGAATATAAGTTTTCTCTTCTTTCCAAAAGATATACATTGTCGAGCGATTATGCTAAGCTTCAAATAAAGACCTAGGTGTCTGAAGTACCTTCATTACTGGACTGCTCATATGACACTTTCGTTACCTAGGCGCATGTTTCTATTGTTCGGGGATAAATAAATGATTGCAAGATTTGAGGTCGTGTTAAGCGCCGTGTTGATGAACAAATCAAAAAATGTTAGTTTTTATTGATACAGCACACGTTTCGGTTCGTTTAGCCATAAGTGTAGCAAAGAAACTGAAAAAACAAAATATCAAGTAAACGTTGAGAAAGGTAATTTGCATTAAAATATGGAATATGGTGTTTTACAAAAGGAAATATGAAATGAAAAGTTAAAGAGACATATCTTATAAACAATTAAAAACCTTCCACTTAGAGTTGCACCGAACTCTCCTTTATATCAAATGATTCCTCATTTCTTAAATCCAATTTCTTCCATCAGTTCATATTTCCTTTTGTAAAGCTCCATATTTCACATCTAAACACAAACTGCCTTTCTCAGTGTTTACTTCATTTTTGTTCTTTCACTGCTAAGATTATGGCTTAATGAATCGTAACGTCAGTTATATCAACAAATGTTACCATCACTTTGACTTCTTCTCCAAGCCTTCCTTTAATACGGTCTCAACCCCAACAATCATTTATGTTTAATCTTTATTGTTATGTTGCCTCATTCTGATAACTAATTCAGCATCTTATTCCGGTGTGAAGTGGAAAAAACTGATAACGATAGTTCCCGGGCATGTCTGCAATAAGTACAGATTCAGAAATGAGATAGCTAATCTACTACAATAAGTGAAGCGTAATTGTACAAGTGTGTTGCCCACGAAGTCTATAAAGAAGCTTGCAAACTTCCAATTTTGTTGACTGAAACTGGATTCTGGTCAAATTTTTGATTCTCGTCAAAGTTTGTATTCCCGACTGCATTGACACTCATTACACTTCACGTAACCTGCTGTAGATTGCTTGGAAGATCTTGAACTGGATTCTGATAAAGTTTCATGTTCTCTTCAAAATGCATATTCTCGTTTTATTCAACACTCGCTCATTTATGCCCTACTTGCAATCCTACATCAACAACAAACCTCAGCCAACGTTTACTTATTTCAGAGCCCATGTTCTATACTACAAAGTGATTCTAGTGCAATTTCTCATGCTTTTACAAGTAAGCATATATTCGGGTTATTATTGATAAAATTTACTGTAAAATCCCAAAATACTACTGTTGACATTCGAAGATGGAATCACGACACCAATAGCGATCGTTCCTCGTTTTCATGGATGGGTTAGAGCACAGACAGACTAGTACCTATAGTGGCGTAAAGCTGGCGTACCATAAGTGAGTTCAATTTCGTAGAGAATAGTTCGATCACGCAGGCAACAACTTACGAATCGGTATAAAATTTTGTAGTAACAGTGTGACATGGGAAGTGATTTCTCGTATTATTCGGTTTATGCAAATACAATTACGTAGATTGATTTCAATGAAGGATTTCGAGATTACATTGTGCTTTTGGAATGCGTTTTCATACAGTGCGGTTCGGAAGTTGTTTTCACATAGCTGACGCCATGTTAAAACGCGAATCTTTTCGACAATTTGACAATTTCGATGAAATTATGCAATATCAGTGGAGTGACCTCATACCACGTTTCATATATCTATTTACGAACTTGTAGTAGGCAGAAGGCCAAACAAAATCACTTTTCTGATTGGTACTTTCAAGTGGCATTTACTCATTGGGGTACGGAAATGAACTGGTTTATTTGTATTGGTAATTCAATGAATCCTAAATGAAAGCTTATCGAAAAATGGAAGCGTTTAGTTAGGTGGAAACAATCCTTCGTGAACCTCTTTTAATACCGAAAATTGTGACACAAGAATACTTCGCGTACAAAGTTTCTGTGAATGTTTTAGTCGATAGGTTTTTTGATAGCAGTGCTTGGATTAGTTTTATTACCTTCTTACTGTTTTAATTGAATGATTGGTCGATTGATTTGTTGGGTTTTTCATCTTAAAATGTGTCTTTTGAAATGTTTCGGCATGTTAACGTTCCTTAACTGAAATTTATTAGTGTAGAAAACGTTGGGTGATTAATTTGCGAAAAAGAACTGGAGAAGGTACGGCGGCAGAAAATTGGTGATGTATGAGGGCATGGGAATACGGGTAGATGACGAGTTGGAGGATCATTTATGGAATGATTTCGAGAGTTGTGCACAATCGGTAACCTTACTCTATCGAAACCCAACTTGGAAGACACTTCAGAAGGCAGCAGCTTCAACAACACAACTCTACAAAAGTGGTCTTGAACGGCAGAAAAAGGCTTTCGATAAAGGTGAATGTTGGAGATTAGATCGATGATATGATAGATTTTGTCAGATGTGATGTAATCGTTTTGATGGGTGTTAAGGATATATGGCTGGTAGACAGTCGATCGCGAAAGAAATGCTTGGCTTGCGGAAATATCGCGAATTACCTGTCGAAGAGATTTGGAAACTGCTATCGAAACCACTTTGTCCAATCGATCATAGTCGGTCCTCGCCAGATCCATCACCTGAACCTAGTGACAATCAAGCGGTTGATGTTTTTCAACAGGTTACTTGAAAGGCTCATTCCTGGGTGTTTTTTGTTTATTCGTCGATCGTCTAGTTGAAGTAAACAATTTGCGACATACAAAGTAAACACTGAATGTTACCGTCGTCATTTCAGGCTCTCTGTGTACCTTCAAATGGAGTAGTGCCACAGCAAAGTGTGAATGAATTGAATTCGTTTTTATGCGGTCAATTAAATCGACACCGTAAGCGTGTACATTCTTCACCTTCAAGTAGTTCGTTTAAAAAACTACGTCGTTCCTAACCGAGTGTTGCTTCTTTGTAATATTCATGCATATTTTAATTTTCATTACTTTCCGTTTAAGTGAAGAATATTCCTCAAAATTTTTCATCCAGATCCTTTTTTCATCTGTCAACGTTCAGAAATGTTCGCGTTCTCAATGTATATAAATTAATATAAACTGTCTGTCTCCATGACAAATTTATTTGTATTCTTGGTCTTCTTCGTTTCAATTACTTCACCAAACACTTCAGAATATCTCCTTTCAGAAATTGCTGTTGAACAAACTTGAGAGTTAAATCAAATGTGAACTTCGAATCATTTGATGGATAAATATGAATTTCTATCTGTTCTGATGTCTATATCTATATATATTTGTGTGTATGATAAGAACATTCAACGAGTGTCTTTTTCAAAAGATCCAAATTCAAATATTTTTCGATCTTTTCACTTCGGAGTATTTTTTTTCTGATTTTGCTATCTAGAATCATACTCTTCATTCATTATTAATTCTCAGATTCATTCAAAATGTTCTTTAGCTTTAAAAAATTTTTGGCATAAATTTAGTGTTATCTCGTTTAATGTTTTATTGCTAATCGTGCTTGCATTAAATTTTAGATATTATGATTAACAGTATTTGTTTTCTGATCGACATTCTTTTTTCGTTCTTGTTTCGATTATTTAATTAGTCTTTTTTGTGGATTTGTTCCATTTTAGAAAGCGGTTTTTGGTAGGAGATAAATGTGACACTGCTTTATCACGTAATTTTGATTTTTTTGAGGATGAAATTGCTATATATTGCTCATTAACTATTTTTTCTGTACATTTATTCTCAAGTATAAACTGCTTCGTAACACAAATGAATAAAGAAATGTAAAATTGTTTCGGTCCGTTTATAGTTCTCCATTTTTCAGTTTCAATCGAACGGTTTACTTCACCGTCTTTGTATATTAAACATTCAGAAGTGTTATTAGGATTATTATCACATTTTAATTTAGTTATCATTATTACCACTTCTACTAGTGTTCTTCATTGCTATTACAGTTACTTCTCGGCGTTTGGCGACATCGTGGTTTTTCCTGTTATTAGCTAACAGATAATCAGCAACTAACCCGTAATGGTAAGTACTTTCAATGTTTCAAGCAGTCAATAAAATGTAGGTATTTGGTTGACTGATCTGAGGAGGTTCGTTTATTTTATCAATAGTTGGAATGAAACGAACGAAGTGAAGTTCATCAATGTTGTATTCGTTTTAGTTCTTTCTCACTGCTGCAATCTTGATGCAGTCAACATTTCCCGATTATTCACTTTTGATGCATCATGTCAGCCTTTTGATTACAGCCACAGAACGAGCACATTGAAGTTCACCGAAAACGTTATGGAAGGCGATTGGATTATGAGGAACGATTGTAGGTTTTTGTTTGTGTTATGCTCTTTTTAGCTGCTTTATTTCATCGTCATTCAAGGCGTAAAAAGAATGCACGTGCTGGACATGAACGCTCTCAGATGGCCAAGAAGTTACGTGGACACAAGGCTAAACTCTACCATAAGAAGCGTTATTCTGAAAAAGTTGGTTACTTTCCGACTGTTATCGTCGTTTATGTAGATCAGTGTTTTTAAGAAGAGGAAAAATTTCCCTCTGAAAGGAATTTGGCAAATCAATTGTGATTGATTTTCGAAAATAATTACTTCTTGTGTGCTCGTTAATATTTCCAAAACGCTTATTCTGTCGCAGGGAATTGATTCCTCTGATACAACCAACGATTTCTCAGCATCAGATTTCTTCATCAAAGGATCGATTCTCTATTTTCTATTGATCTATCGCCAAAAAAAATAGTGGATTTTCAGAGCAAAGTGGGGAAGAATTGCGGTCACACCGATTATTGAAGAGCAAAGAGGGTGGGGGGTAATAACACTTTGTACTCTTCTTAGGCCATAGGATCACGTGAGGGGGGAGGGAGGGGTTCGGATCGTTGTTATAAATCGATCACACTTAGGCTTAGACCATGGTACTCATGCTACAAAAAAAATCATGCTTGTCAGAAACGTAGCCTTTTGATTATTTCGAAGCATGAATTTAAATCGAATGACAGGTGGAAATGCGTAAATTGCTACGCCAACATGAAGAGAAGCAGCAGAGTACGTCGACAGAAAGGCCTGATGAAGGAGCGGTACCAACTTACCTACTCGATCGACACCAACAAGCGTCTGGTACGATTCTATCGAATATGATCAAAGAGAAACGGAAACAGAAAGCTGTAAGTAATTGAATGCGTTTTCCTTACTTGATTTATTGGTAAAATTCGTTCCAAGTTTAGTTCATTGATGTTCCTTTTTATTTACGAAATAAAATCCAAAACTAATAAGTAGTTGCCCAGTAAGTTGAAGTTAGAATATTGCAGGGCAAATATCAAGTACCGCTACCAGCAGTAAGGGCGGTTAGTGATGCCGAAGCGTTTAAAGTGGTAAAAACGGGGAAAACGCGACGAAAAGGTTGGAAGAGAATGGTCACTAAAGTGACATTTGTTGGTGAATCATTCACTCGTAAACCCGCCAAATTTGAGCGTTTCATTCGGCCGATGGGACTCCGTTTCAACAAAGTGGGTGCTAATTTACTTATTTTCATTATTGTGTTGCGAAAATGTTGCTCTTCAGTAGAGCAAGAGCATTTGTTAACGGTTTAACGAAAACATTTTATACTAACTATGTAATCTAAATAAGCATCATCCAGTCTTTATTTACTCGTATATTTTCTAAATAATTTAGGCTCATGTTACTCATCCTGAATTGCAAACAACATTCCAATTGCCAATTGTTGGTGTTAAAAAGAACCCTTCGTCACATATGTACACGTCACTTGGTGTTATCACTAAAGGAACTATTATCGAAGTAAGCACGAGATTGATCGTTTCTTTGCTGCAACTTCTACTTCTATTTTTCACGTCTGGAATAATTGGTCGATTATTTAACAGTTTCGTGTATCGAATAATACCGGGGAAATTAATTGCAGGTGAACACTTCCGAATTGGGTATGGTGACACAAGGTGGTAAGGTGGTATGGGCTAAATATGCACAGGTGACGAATAATCCGGAGAATGATGGTTGCATTAACGCGGTGCTTTTGTTGTGATTGTTGTTGTTTTGTGTTATGATCAAATAAAAGATTGCTGATCTTTAATTGAACCATTCGAATTCTATGACTAACAATCAACAAATCGTTCGAATTGAATTAGCACTAACTTATAACATAATGATATGATATGAACAAACAAAATAATTATTAATTCTATTCTAATTGAATTCAATGGACCTAACCTAATCAAAGTGCTCTAAATCATCAGCTAAAAGCATTAACAAACGGTCCAGTATATGAATAATTCATACAACAGCAGGGTAGTGCAAGTTATTGAGCAGTATGACCATTAAAAGTAAAAGGTAAAGTGTGCAAGTGGATGGTTAGTGTTCATAAACTTACAGTAAATCAGAGTGTGAATGATACGAAATGAGAATGTTTACGTTAGGGATTCAATAGCCTTAAGTTAACGTGCTTGATAATTGGAAGTGGAAGGTGTGAATGATGTGGCGAGAAGACTTCTGGCAGTGCTTTGAGCTCTGGGTGAAGATCCAGATTTTTGGGAGCGAGTGCTTACTGTGGACGTTGCCTTTGGTGGAACGGTGCTTGTGGATGGTAACTGGCTTCGTGTGCTGCTTGCTGGTAATTTGGATCGTTCTTCTTCAGTTTGCATCATTTCACGTTGCACAAGATTCTGTAAACATTTTTCTTGTTTTCGTGTCATTACAGTTGCCATAATAATAGTTTATAAACCATAATAATAATAATAGCATCGATATCACAGTGCGTTGTAATGTCTCATTGATTACTCTTACAGATCGACTTCATTTCGTAACCTAAATAATCTATGTCTCATATTTTTAAATTGCTCCAAATTCATTTGTTAGCTTTCGATGGATTTTGATGAGAATGGCATAGCAGTGTTCAATAAAAGCTTTTGATCAGAAATGTTGACTGAAATCCTTGGCTGTTTCTGTACATATTCAGTGACTGTTTGCTTTGACCGACTTATCGCTTGATTATCAACATGTGTGCGCTCATTGGTCATAAAATTCGGAGAAACTATCATAGCAACGTGTAGCCCAATGCAATGCAACCGTGGTGCACTGTAATGTTGGGAACCGATAGATTTTTGTCGGTGGTCACCGATAGGCACATTTTGAGCGTCGTTCCTTTGCCGATCGGCGGTTTGCCACCGCCACCGATCGAACAAGCCCTACTGGTCGCGGTCGTTGGCCATCGAAAAACCGTCGGTGGTTACCGACTGATTTTCGGTGGCCATCGACCCAACACTAGTGCATTATGGTAAATCGTTTCTTGCTGTTCGACTGCACTGAGTTGAGGATGTGAATTTAAAAAATGGGAAATTAGATCAATTCAAAAGAGAGGGACTAAGAGCGAAACAGTAGTGTATCTGGTTTCGCAGGCCAGTAATTTACTATTGGTTTTTCGATGAGCCGCACTTGCCTCATTTAAAGGTACGGAAGTTGGATTTTGTATGTCAGCCCACGTTTGTCTCAACCAAAAACACCGTGATCGACCGGCTCTGCCGTGTATCTTGGATTAAGTACGTATAGCCGCCTCATAGGAATCGATCACTTGCAGCATTACTATTGAATAACATCATCCAATGAAGTAACAATGCAATACGACAATCACAGCAAGTCACTTTGTTGAACGCTATTCACAGATACCGTTCTCCCATGTTCATTTCTTATATTACCCAGCTGACTTTCAAGTCTAATTCCCACACTTTTCTTTTTTTTATTCCATTGGATTACTAATTGCATTGTTATCTCACTTCCTCCCATCTCAGTTTCATTTCACTGGACACATTTAATGCACGACCATTCGGTATACTATGATGAAATTATTTCTAACCAAGAATTCTTCTAGCAAATACGAATTTTTCCGACAAATTTATGGTATTCATGTAGTATTCAGTAGCTTAAAGGAAGCTTTTAAAATTTATCAATTTCGGAATCCATCTCCATTGAAAGCATTAGGCAATATGGGAGAATAGCCCAAAATCTCTGTAGTCGCCAAGTCAACATTCGAAGTTTTTGAAGACAGATGATTCCCAACGTCGATATCGTTTGCTGCGCAGAACGAAGGATGTTAAGGAACAAAAAATGTGATATTGGTGATAAGAAAGAGGCATAAACTCGTAATGACTTGTAATTGCTGATTAAATAAACAATTTATGAATGAATAAATAAATCCATTAGTTGTTTGAACTGAACCGGTTTTCATGACTGTCTGTTTCTTTACATTGAACAGATATCATTCAGTTTCCGTTAAATCCTCTGCAGCACTCGATCCATAGTTTATTCATACAAAAAAAAGAACGGCAAATGCGGTAACAGTAGCAGATTAAATCAAATGCAAATGAGTGTTTCATGTGAGAAAATATTTGTACATTGTTCAGACGATAATGTCATTTTGAAATGAAATGAAAAACGATGCGGCTGCTTGCAAACCGACGTATTTTATAACAACAAATACAAGCACATACCTTATAAAGTCCTTCCTGACTGAGCAATTCTTCATGAGTTCCCTGCTGTTCAACACGACCATTTTCAATGACAACAATTTTATCGGCCATTTCCACCGTGCTCAATCGATGTGCAATCAACAGAACGGATTTGCCTTTGAGATTCTTATAGATTGCTTCTTGAACTTGTGCTTCACTTTCTGTATCCAACGCTGATGTTGCTTCATCCAACAGCAATATAACTGGTCGTCTGACGAGCGCACGAGCAATCGCTATCCTCTGTTTTTGACCTCCTGAAATCATCATTTGCCATTCAATCAATACATTTAGTTGCCATATTCAACCACTTTCCATCTGAAGTGTTCGTTTTCATCTAATGATTAACTGGTAAGAAGCCCTTAGTGATGACTAATATTCGATAACTACTCAAGTTATTTTCATAGATAAGCAAAGGTGTGTTTTTAATGGTGTCCTATCACTGTGTGTTTTTTAATAATGAAAGAATTTAATTTGCGTTGATAATGCATATTTGTTTCATTTTACAATAGCAAATAAATATGCACACAGTAATGATATAAAATAAAATCTTACCCGACATTTGACTTCCTTGTTCACCGACGTTTGTATTGTACTTATCAGTGGTATGGATGATGAAGCCATGTGCGTTTGCCATTTGTGCCGCATTTATAATATCTTGATCAGACACTGAATCCAATCCATAAGCAATATTGTCTGTAACCGATCTCGCGAACAGTACCGGCTCTTGACCAACGAGTGCAATCTGCGATGAAAGAAGAAATTAAAACAAGCTAAAGAACACATGAAAGTGCGAATTGAACAGCTCGTTCATTCTAACAAATAGGCACCAAAATAAGCTCAGCTCATAAATCTAATCGTCGATAATTTGCCTCCTCACTTTATTGTGGATCACATGATGATCGTAATCCTCGACTGGTATTCCATCAACAAGAACTTGTCCACTGTTCGGCACATAAAAATGCTCTAAAAGAGCAACACATGACGATTTCCCACTTCCTGATGGTCCAACTAATGCGACCGTTTGTCCTGGTTCAACCGTAAATGAAAGGTCTTTGAGAATTGGTAGATCTGGACGTGTTGGGTAATTGAAGTAAACATTGCGAAATTCGATACGTCCTTTCATTTGATCTGGCTTAAATTGGCCATCGTTGGTAATTCGTGGAGATCGGTCGATGTAGTCGAACACTTTGCGAGATGCACCGACACTCTGCATTAGACCGGTCCATACTTCACCCATTTCCTTTAATTAATGTTGTACGCTTTCTCGGCACTGTTAGGGAATTGATGTAAAAAATTTTTTGCTCTCTTGCAACATTTTATGAGACAGACAGAAAGATGAAGAAAATCAAGTTTAGAAATTAATACGTAAGTAGAACGCCCACTCGTAAATTTTCTCCAAGTTGCATTTGGTAGAGAAGGAAAGAAATGAGTAAATCTGCTTTGAGTTTATTCGATAAAACCAAATGACCGCCATACCAAAGGACAACAACGAGAATAAAGGTTTGAAAAAGCTGAAAAACATTTGATTGATGAAAAGTGATGAATTTTTGAATAATCCTTATCGTTGCACGTATGCATTTAGCCACTTTAGTGCATCACCGAACTGCCATTTAATGTTTACACGTAACTTTGGTCTTTTCAAATGTCACTTAGAAAAAGAAGTGGTTGTGAAATAGTATTTTGACTTAAAGCATACTTGAAGTTGGCCATATAATTCGACTGAATTTATAGCAGCTGAAATGTGTAAATTTTGATTTGAATGCATTCACAGCAATTTGCAATTATTAGATATCGCTGCATATTATCAAACACACACAATGCAAAGGCAACTGTGGTTTGTTCTGTCAGCAGTACCAAATAATTCGAAATGCTTACCTCGCTGACCCAAAGAAAACCGACATAAGCGCCTGCTTTCTTTTTTGTCACATTCAAAGTATCCGTTAATTTCACATAATATCTGAAAAATACCTTCAAGACTAGCTTTACGAAGTGAAGAATTTATTGGGAAAAAAGATAGAGTTGAAAAGCATCACGCTAACCTGTCAGCTTCGAAGTTTTCGCAAGCAAACGAACGCACGGTTCGCATGGTGCTCAATACCTCTTCGGCAACATCATTACTACGAGCCACGGCCTCTTGTGTAAGCTCCGTTAACTTCTTAAAAAAAAAAACGCATGTGGCTAGCACTCAATTTATATAGAACACAAATGCTTGTCCAGTGAACTTACATCATAATAGGTGCCGAAGAATTCGGAAGCGACAAAGATGATTGGAACGACAATGAACGTGACTAGTGATAATCGCCATGAAAGGCTCATCATGAATAGCATTGAACCACCTAACATAACGATATTTCTGAAAGTTGCATTATTCATACTACCAATAGAAATGAATCAGATATTGTTCATCATACTAATTTATTAGAATAACGCCGAAAAGCCTAGAAATAAAAATTGTTTACTGTGATATTCATCTCATTTATTTACAGTATAGCGCAAAAAGACTGTGCACCTAAGGAATACGTTGACGTTAAGTGCGACCGTATCTGACATTGTCTGACAATCGGCTGTCAATCTGGATGTTACTTCACCTGAAAGTGCTCTGGTCAGCGCACTAAACTGATCAAACTTTATGATTTGCCATTACGTGAAATGAAATGTGGCATATTTTAATGGTTCGATGAAACTTA
Organism: Anisakis pegreffii; assembly: GCA_035041965.1. Classification (NCBI taxonomy): domain Eukaryota; kingdom Metazoa; phylum Nematoda; class Chromadorea; order Rhabditida; family Anisakidae; genus Anisakis; species Anisakis pegreffii. The sequence goes on from JAPYMA010001033.1 coordinate 60,846, forward strand.
TTGAATAAGCTTGATAAAGAACGATTTCAAAGTGCTGCCTGCATCAACACTATTCGTGTTTCTATTCAGTCAAACTGATCTATTCCAAAGAACACAGATAAACAATTCCAGTAGAATGAACAGAACAAGTGAATAGAAGAGTTTGTCGAAAGTGAGCAATAGAAACATGACGAACCAGTTTTATGGTCATCATAGAATGCAACTTCTTGCTTCACCAAACGATCGAATAAGCTGAAACGTATCGCTCGATTGATACGAGCGTACGCATATTCGAACGACCCACCGCGGAACCCACCAGAAATCGCACTTCAATTTAGTCAGTATTATAATTGTTAGCGTAACCGTTAAATATTTTTATCAACACCATTATAAATATCATTACCATTATTGTTATTATTATTATTATTGCTATTGTTGTTATTATTGTTATTATTATTGTCATTATTATTAGTATTATTTTATAATTATTGTAGTCATTATCGTATGATAAATTGTTATTCCTATTGTTACCTTACTTTTATCATTATTTTGATCATTATCGTATAATATATTATTGTTATTGAAATACTCGGTTGTACTCACTTGGCCTGCTCGCCTAGCCAGCGGGGTGGCTACAATAAAGGCTAAAACAGTGCGAACGGAAACGCGAGCATTGTGGCCAGCAACGTTACAAACGTTTGATAGCCTGGCCAATCCAGGTAATCCAGGTAATTATTGTTATTATTATCATCACTATTATTACTGTTATGGTCATTATTATTAAAATCAACATTATTCCACACGAGAAAGGAATGATAGTGAATGAAATAAGGGTTGTTGATGGCGCTTACGAGGCGAAGGAAATAATAGTCATAAGTTTAACGCTATCCATGAGAAGTTGATAACCAATATCGGGATCATCAGGATGATCGCGCTTAGCTTGTACAACAGTTGCAACAACTTGACCGGTATAGTATGGTACGAAAATTCGAGCTGGAAATATGTTCTTTTTGTTGATTTAGTTGTGGCTATAATCATATCCCATCGCCAATTACATGTTTATTTTTCGGTTCCGTTCTAAAACTTCTTGTGATTCGATGCCTTTTTATGTGATCACAGTGCATCAGTTTTGTTGCGTTCTATTCTAGCGCTAATGAATTGATTCGTAACGTTTGCAGCATCATTAGTACACTTTGCTTCAATAATTATTATTTACTGTTTGCATATACTGGTGAAGAATTTAACAACTGCTGGAGAAATAGTTGGCTTGTTTAAATGTTTCACAGAGGGTTTCCAGCGAGCTATTTCAAACGGCCACTGATAACGATCTGTAGATAATAAAAAAACCCACTTTTTATCTGCTTAAACATACCTATTCTCTTTCATAAAATGTTGAACTTTTTAATTATATATATATATATATATATATATATATATATATATATATATATATATATATATATATATATATATATATATATATATATATATATATATATATATATATATATATATATAATTAAAAAGTTCAACATTTTATGAAAGAGAATAGGTATGTTTAAGCAGATAAAAAGTGGGTTTTTTATTATCTACAGATCGTTATCAGTGGCCGTTTGAAATAGCTCGCTGCGAAACCCTCTGTGAAACATTTAAACAAGCCAACTATTTCTCCAGCAGTTGTTCAATTCTTCACCAGTATATGCAAACGATAAATAATAATTATTGAAGCAAAGTGTACCAATGATGCTGCAAACGTTACGAATCAATTCATTAGCCTTAGAATAGAACGCAACAGACACTGACGCACTCGTGACTCACACAAAAGGCATCGAATCGCAAGGAGAAGTTTCAGAACGGAACCGAAAATGAACATGTAATTAGCGATGAGATCTGATTGCAGCTACAACTAATTGAATAGAAAGAACATGATCTCCAGCTCGAATCTGCAAAACATACGATACCGGTCAAGTCGTTGTAACTGTTGCATAAGCTGCTACGACTCATCCTGATTGATCCTGACATTGTTATCAACTTCTCATGGATATGACGCTAACTATGATCACTATGATCTCCTTCGCCTCGTGCAGCATCAACAACTCGCTTGTTTCATTCACTATCATTCCTTTCTCGTGTGGAATAATGTTGATTTTAATAATAATGACCATAACATTGCAATAATAGTGATGATAATAACAATGATTACCTGGATTACCTGAGTTAGCCAGGCTATCAAACGTTTGTAACGTTGCTGGCCACAATGCTCGCGTTTCCGTTCGCACTGTTTTAGCGCTTTATTGTAGCCACCCCGCTGGCTAGGCGAGCATCGGCCAAGTAGTAAGTACATACGAGTATTTCAATAACAATAATATATTATACGATAATGATCAAAATAATGATAAAAGTAAGGTAACAATAGGAATAACAATTTATCATACGATAATGACTACAATAATTATAAAATAATACTAATAATAATGATAATAATAATAACAATAATAACAAATAATAGCAATAATAATAATAATAACAATAATGGCTGTATAAATAATATTGAATTATTAAAATATTTTAACAATTTATATAATTATGCGTACATAAATGTAATCGAGGCGATTACGTTTCAACTATAGTGTTTACAGTGAAGTAAATTATATGACATTATAAAACAAGTTTCGTCATGTTTCTATTGCTCACTCGACAAACTCTTCTATTCACTTGTGATTCTATTCATTCTACTGGAATTGATTTATCTGTGTTCTTTTGGGGTGTAGTCAGTTTGACTGAGATAAGAAACGCGAATGAAGTGTTGACGGCGACGCGTCGTTTAACTATCAAACTATTCAATAAGTTTCATCAGACCATAAAAATAATATACATTTCATTTCGTAATGTACAAGTTTGGTGTCGGACTGGGATGCTGACAAACATTTCGAAAATTGAGTAACATCAGATGACAACCGGTTAAATAGACAATGTCAGACTACGTGCACTTAGCCCGTCAACGTATTCACTTAGGTACGCATCTTTATACTACCAAATAATGAGATGAATATCACAGTAAACAATTTTTATTTCGACTTTCTAAACGTTATTCTAATAGAGTGAGCATGATAGACAGTATCTGATTCGTTCTGTGTGTATGAATAATGCAACTTTCGAAAATATCGTTAATAGGTGGTTCAATGCTAGTAAAATATTGAGCCTTTCATATCACTGAGTCGTTCATTATCGTTCCAATCATCTTTATTAAACTCCACATGTCGCCTATTATGACAATAAAGTTCACTGGACAAGCATTGTGTTTATATAAATTGAGTGCTAACCCACTATGCGTTTTTTTGCAAGAAGTTAACGGGGCTTACAAGAACCATTAACTGTGTAATGTGTTATAGGTATTGACACCATGCGATATTGAACTAATTTTTATAAAATAATGATATTCAACTCTATCTTTTCCCAATAAATTCTTCACTTCGTAAAGCTAGTCTTGAAAATTTTTCGAATGATATGTGAGTGCTGAGTGCACGAATAATGACAAGAGACGAGGCGCTTGTATCGGTTTTTCTTGGGTCAGCAAGGTAAGCATTTCAGGTGGCCCTAAGTACTGCTGACAGAACAAGCCGACGGTATGCCTGCATTGTGGCTATTGTGTGTTGATAATATGCAGCGATATCTAATAATTGCAAATTGCTGTGTGAATGCTGTTCAAATCAAAATTTACACATTTCAACACTGCTCGATAAATTCAAGTCGAGATTATGGCCAACTTCAAGTATGCTTTAAGTCAAAATACTGTTCACAACCACTTCTTTTTCTAAGTGACGTTTGAAAAGACCAAAGTTTACATGTAAAAGAAAAGAACAAGAACCTTTATTCTCGTTGTTGTCCTTTGGTATGGCGGTCATTTGAGTTTTATCGAACTCGGCTTTTTAAATTAGGCCCACACTCATTTCTTTCCTTCTCTACCAAATGCAACTTGGAAAATTTGAGTAATACA
>JAPYMA010001034.1:0-19546 GCA_035041965.1 Anisakis pegreffii
CCATCGATTTTAACTCATCTGGCTCCACCGAAATGGCTTATATCATTTTTAATTCAGTTACAAAGGTTGCACGGCTGCTTTTAACTGATTTATACTTACAGATTTCGATGGAATTCGGTCAAATCCTTCCCTAACGAAAATAGATGCTCCATCGATGCTCCAGAAGGCAAATTCATAAATCTCATAAATCTTACTCTCGTGAATTTTCATTAGCATGTATCATCAGCACATAATGTACTTCCTTCCACGGTTCGATGTGTGTTATTACCTTCGCCTCTATTTCATGAACGTATTAGTCTGCATCAATCGAATTCACTTGACTCTGACCACAAATGTTTCTGTTGATTCTATTGCATGTGAAAATGCATGTGTTATATTGGAAGACTACATCGGAAGCGACTTGTTTACTCGGAATGAAAAGAACAACAGACAGAAGAACAAAGAACAAAATAACAATAGAACAACACGAATCACTCTCAAATAATCAATGCCACACGATCACTGCAGTGCATACATGATCATCACTTTTTTCGTTGTTCCATTAGAAAAAAATTATTGGCAACATTTCTCTATTACCAATCAGTGACTATCAACAACTTCATCATAATTTTTATCACAATTACGTTTTTTTATCATTACTTCCGGAGAATTATTTTCACTCAGTTCCACCATTTCTTTGTTCATTTTTACGCAACACATTAGATTCACTGTTTTGAATAGTCTTTTTAAACTTCATCGCCATTATCATGGATTCATTAAATGTTTATTGTTACAATTCGAATGTCATTGAAAATGTTCTGTAAATGCGAAAGCAGTGATGATAACTCATCGTTTCATTGTACTCATGATTACTCATGTTATATTTTGCTTGAGTCCGCATGCTTCATCACCATGATTCGTACTATCAATTCACGATAATTCCGATTGATCCTTACTCAGTGAATTTCAGCTTGGTAATTGTTTTCGAGTGCTAACCACGCTCCTCAGCTATTCAGCAAGCAGCTACTCAGCTATCAAAGTGCTTTCATCAATCAATCGACTTTCGGAATATCTCATTATTGTAAGTATTCAGTTCCATTGTCATTACTACGCGACACTCATTAACTTTCTGATATCCGCTCTTAACCTCCGATATATTGACATTTTCTTAGCCTTATCAGCATCGATCCGTGATTCCAGAAATTTTTCTTTGCTTTAGACTGATTTTATATGCCGATTATGCCTTCCCAAGTTGAATTTGAAGTATTGCAGTGAAATCTTCTACTATCGTTACGTACCGGTCAATATCACCGTCATAGTTATCGCCATTGAAGTGCAGTTATCACTGATCAGCCGATTTCTCTGTTTTTACACTCGTTTCGGCAATAATCGATACCATTGCTATCCATATCGCTACTTGAATCCGTTATTCTCATTATTGTCATCGCGTTAATCGGCTTATTATACGCCATCTCGGAATTCGGATTCTCCTATCGTTATTACTGTTGGTGCCAATATAATCGCCACAGTCAATCGCACTTCAGTTCACAATATTGTGTTATCAAAACCGGTACGTTTTGAGTTACATTTTTATGATCATATTCACTTTGAACTCAGTCCAACTCCGAAGTCATGTCAGATTGAACTTCGTTTCTGCCATCAGCACAATCCCTTTCGAGACTGTGTTCCTTGATATTCTGCTGATTACTGAAGGATTCGTTAGAAAATCCGTTTGGCTAAATCTGTTCAATTTCAGGTTTTGTTTAAATCAACAGTAAAGAAATTTACTTGTTGATTTCGCTGATTTCAAAACATCAACTTGTCTTTCACCTCGTGTGTTCTGGAGTGGAACACATTTCGAATTGAATTTTCGTCAAAAATTATCGTTTCCTCGTAAGTTTTGAATCTGCTTTTAATGAATCATTTCATTCATTCGGGTTCCTATTTTTTTGTTTGTGTGTTGATACCCTGAACTTTTCGATGAGAACAAAACAACTCGAATTCTTGGATATGCGTTAACACACTTAACTTTAGGTTTGTGCAATAGCGATTCATCGTCATTGCTCAAAAGATATAATTGTCGCTGCATCGAAGCGATCAACTTTCTGAGGAACAATCGTACAATTCGACTTGCCTATTGTTAGTATCCGAAACAAATTCAGTGGCAGTCAATTGATTTGTTGTGAAAGCAACAACAATACTGATGTGAGTTTTTGTTCTTTTTTGTGTTATATTTCACTTTTTTATTGAATTTCATCGATGACATGATCGTTGGAGATAACGGTTTTCCACGGAAACACTAATTTACTTATCTCAATAGGCTCAATTTCAGATTTGGCTTTAATCGAAATAAAGCCAACACCGTCGTTATCGAAAAATAACTGAATTGCCGGCAACGAATAAACGGCCGTGTTTATTATTGGAATAATATTAAAGTGATATTAATTGTGATCACTGTGATAATAGCACCGAATTTGTGTGCAATTTGGTTAAATTTTGTATTAATTTATTATTGTGATAATAAATTAATTTATCACAGTGTAAGTTTTGAGTCGCATTCTCATGAATACACTCATTCAGTTATTCGATTTCATTTCAATTTGTGATTTGACGATAAACAATTTTCGTGTTGAGTACAATTAATCACTCGGCAGTTAGATTCAGAAACAGTAATAAAAAATCAACGAGGATTATTTTAGCGTTTTCGAATGTGGATTATAATCTTAGCCTAAAATTTTTTGAGCACACCACCTTCCAGATTGTAGTTCTTTACATCATTCTGTTCTGAAACCGGAACCGATTCGTCAGATATGATGACTTTAATGCTGACTTTTTTTCTGAACTTCATGGAACTCAGCAATTCTATTGCGGTCATTTGCCTAAAATTAAATGTTTTGCATTTCAGGTGATAATAATAAAAATCGTTGGATTCAATTTTATTTGAATCAAAAAATTTTCGACCAGTCAGCCGAAAAAAGTGAGTTTTTGAAGTTATTTGTATTCACTCATTTGAATTTGTTTATGCACTCATCCAAATTATCAGTCTTCTCTTAAACTTTGAATTTTCTATTTTGTGGTCTGCTTTGTCATTCTCATTGAGATTCTTTCCAAAAGGCATCATTGGCGTGACATTTTCGCATTATTGATGATACGGAACGCTCAATTATGATTAAGATAACTCCGTCTCTAATGCAGTCATTACTTCATCTATCTGAAAGCAGTTCTATTGGCATCCTTCGTGTGTATTTTCTCAATTCCGACTTGCGAGCGATTTTCATGACAAAATGATGAGACTCTTTATTATTCACCTTCTCACAGAAAATCTGCTGCTTATTTGCGACCTTTGCAAGAGAATTTCCATTCTAAAAGATGAACTCGATTCTTCGTCGTTGTAAAATTCACAGCGCAAAATATGAAAATAAAATGCTTTCAACTGATCACAAAATTTAAAAGCATGAAAGATTAGCAGTTTACAAATGAGAAGTTACATTGTGATAATCGAAACATTGTGACGCTCGAATTTTCACGATCGGCAATCTTTGATCAGTTTGGAAATTGTCGAAACACTATGAATTTTCCGGTTCTCATACTCGCGTCATTTCATGATTGGCTTGTTTCGCTTTTTGCTTAAGAAATCTGCTCACTTAATATGAAGTTTGCGAACAGATGAAAGCGCATAATGAGATCACCTTTATAAACGGAAGATATCCATGGTAGTCAAAAATATCTTCAAGTACTTGGCACGTTTGAAAATAATTGCCTTCTTGAAAGAAACATGTGGAGTCAGTCGAGCAGTAGTCAACAGCATAAAAGCTCCGTGTAAATTTTTGAGCACTGAATTTGAACACAACATTGGCTACCTAAAGTAAAAATCACCTAAAAGACTGATTATCAATTGAAAATAAGACCGATTCCATTTGCATTTTGCACAACAATATGAGGCAATTTTTGATTTTAGTTTACGGACTTCGTATTTCACAACCACCATTTTAAGCTATTTCAAATTTCATTATTGCTTGACTTTTTTCAACATTGAATTGGTCACTTGGAAGTTTAGTTGCTGTTGTAAATATCATGCGAGAATCTCAGTAAAAGATTCATGAAAGCAAGAGTTTTCACTGTCAACATATTGATTAAAATACGGCCTATAAAAGACACTGGCATCTAGGTGACTAGATTGCGCACCGTTTAAAACATCTGCTCAACATTACCAATGGATAATGCAGCATTCCTGAAATAAGATTAGAAAATGACGATAGTGAAGCGCGATGATCCAGAGGTTATGTCCAAATACCTCGTCCTCTATGTGTTAGTCACATAAAGGTCTCCTGTGTTATCACCAATTGCAAATACTCTCTGAAGTCTTCTTCACCTTCTTGATATCTCTGAAAAACACTCATTTAAATCATTGACTGAATGAATGACTAATTTCATGATAATGTTCATCCACTCATCTAGTTTTGAATATTACGTTGACTTGTTCAATTTCAGAGCGAGGACAGCGGCATCAGCCAATTTTGGAGAGGAGGAAAGGCCGGATTGATAATTATCAATTATCGGTCTTGATTATCGTTATTGTGTGGTGATTTGAGAGTGTTTGTGTGTGTGTTTTTGTGTGTTGATTTTGAATAGTGAGTTATTGTGTGAGTGAGAGTGTTTTTTTTTGTTTATTTTTGAGTGTTGTGGTGTGATTTTTGTGTGAGTGTTTTTGATTAAAGTTTTTGTGTGAATTGAAAAAAAATTGATATGGAGGGCCGATTTGGGCTTAAGAGAAGGCACGAGGCGGACGTGGACCCAAAACTGGCACCCTTCGGGGGGTTCCTGCGAGCCAGGGGGGTTGAGGGCATCGCTTGTGCCAGCCTGCTACAAGTGCTGGCAATATTCGCGGTCATCCCGGCGCCAAGCCGGCTAACACAATATCTAAGGGAACGGTGGGCTAACATCGAACGATTTATGAGCAACGTTAAAACAACCTCGATACGTGAGTCTTAAAATTCTCATTTATTATCACTATTTCCATTTTTCTATCATTCTCGGTGATAATACAGCTTGTAATTACACTTGAATGACTCCACTGAGAGTTTGGTAACCTGGATATCACTTAGAAATCGCACGCTGAGCTGAACAGATGACTGGTATCCCATCGTTTCGGCTGTTTATCAAATAATTTCTGATTATTTCAGTAACAGCCGCTAACAATCAAAAAGATGATGACGACTTACTCGAGGCATTATGCCGGATGCGAGGCATAATGCTGCTGGTGCACCCACTTAACACGGGTGCACCAGTCAGGATCTATGGCCAAAGCCGCCTGGTGATTGAGGCGGCCGAATATAATGGCGCATATGCCGCCATTAAATCACCAACTGTAAGTATTCACAATATTAGACATTAAATTGCTCATGAGTACTCTTAGCTGAATTTAAGCTTGAAATTGATTCAGAAAATGCAACAGACTCTCAAGGCTTTCGAATTAAACATTTTAACAGATTGAATCATTTCGAAAACGTCGTTAACAAAACAACAGAGATTGTCAAATACCATAACATGACAAGAAATGAAGATGACGATAGGAAACAAACCTGATGATAGTTGCAATAGTGCTTGAGATATTCATTATAATAATTGTAACAATTATCTTCAGAACATCGAACTCGGCCCATCGGCCGCAAAAAAACCAAAAAAACTAACACAACAAACACCAACGTTCGATTTTACTCACGTAAGTTAATCAAAAAACATTTTAATAATTTTTTTATGATACATTCTGAATGATCAACACAAAATTTCGGATACAATAGCATTGTGAATCGCTGTTGAAAAGATAAAGCATCTCTTTGAAGCATTCAGAAAATCATGATGTTGGACGATATAAAATGGAGAAATGCGTTCAGCGGAAAATTTTGATCATGCCTTTTGTACCAAAAACATTTTCCTCCATTTCAGATAACTAACGCCGCTGACTTACCCGGGCCGTCAACCCGCCCGGACGTAACACCTCTAACAATCGACGATAACGACAACTCACCAGCGCCACTAACGGAAGACTTACCGACAGCAAACTCACCAACAATAACCGACGACAACTCACATCTAACATCGACTAACTCGACAGTAACTAACTGTCCATACTCACTGTAAGTTTTCAGTTACTTTAATTGGCTTCAACTGAATCATTACGTTTCTAGCATTTCATTTTCTTATTACTCTCAAGTTATATCGATTTAATCCATTTTAATGTAACCAATGGAATGATAATATGATTAGCTGAAAGAAGATATCAGTTGAAAGGTGTTCAAAATCGATGTTGTTCAATAATCGATTGATGAGGTGATGCATTTAGAATGGTAGTGAGAAGAGGATCAGTATTGAATGATGGCATGAGAATATCGTTATTTCGGAAACTAGATGATTTCAGAAAAGAAGTAATACTGTATAATCTGTGGTCTCGTTTTCAGGCGCCATCCTCGTCGTGAGGATACTAACCAACTAACTCCGACCCGACACAGTCCGCAAGAGCACCAGGCCGCTAACATCAACTCACTCCAGCCTGGGCTCTCAGCCGAGCTGGCACAACCGCTAACACCACCTTACAGAATCGTTAACAACCAAATTTGTAAGTATTACGATCAAAATATATTTGACTTCAATTTTTACATTCGATTTGAAGATATTTCACTATCGCAATTTTCATATAGTAAGATGATAAAAATATGCAACGGAGTCTTAAAATGAAAAGTTTCGCACAATCCGTGATACACCAATCATTTCTAATTGACTGATTGAAAATACACAAAACCTAAACAACTGATGCTTTATAGTCGCTATTCATAACTTTATAATGCAAACTTTCTTACAATGAGTTAATTTCAGACTGCCAGCTGCCGGGCTGCTCCAGGCGTTCCCAGCCGTTCGCGACTGTGGGCGCCTGGAAGATCCATGTGCGGAGGGCCCGCTGTCACGAAACTAACAGTAAGTAATTTGTCATTTCTTAATCTTTCCAATTTTAATCCTACTTATCTTTATAGAATTCACCTTCATCCAGTTCAGATCCCAATAATTTTTAGCAATTTTTCAATGCTCCGTGAAATATCCTGATAACCTCTAGTGAACGGGAATCGTCTATAGAAGTATATGAGAATACATCTGCTTATGAGAAATCACTTACTTAATATCCTAGAAACAAATCCTTTGGTACGGCTGAACCTAGGATTTGATCATCACTAAACGACTGAAATCAACACAAAATTGATTTGCAGCTCTCTGCACATGGTGCGGGCATTGCGTAATCGTGCCAGACCACCTTTCGGCACGACAAATAACAATACGAATGGACTCACACCGTGCCGAAAGGTGTGTAGCTGCCCCCAATAAGATCATGGGGGCCAGAAAAGAAACCATCGAGCGGCTCCGGGAATTAGGCCGCGACCATTCTCACATAGCGGTCCCCGGGGTCGCACTGGCCGGTTCGCGTGTCGGGCAACGGCATAACACAATTTAACAACGTTAACGAATCAACTAACATGGACGGCAACATAACATTAACAAAAACGTAAGTCAATGTTCATTAAAATAATTTTTAATTTTTATAATGGTCACAAAGACCAATCGAATGAAGATAAAATAATATCAGTATTTGAAGGAACGAACATTTAGCAGTACGAATGAATAAATAATGAGTATGATAATGTACGATAACAAATCAACAATTCTCACTATTTACCTACTTCAGGCTCTCACCACCTCCCATCAATCGAAGCATCACCACAAATTAACAAAAGGGCATCATCGCATCATCCCAATCAACAATAACGACAATTATTTATTAACAAAAGTCAGAAAACGAAGAATATATCAACACTTCACAAATTATTATTAACGTCATCACAAAAAATTAACAACAATCATCAACCTCAACACAATCTTAAGGTTTGACTTCACTTTGATGCAACAAAAACCTTTATTGCTTTTATTATCAGTACTAGTGTCATATAGTCATCTCAACGCGATCATTACTCTAGTCAATCTCAGATCTCAATAGCATTTTCAGCATCAACAGGAACTAACAAGGCCGTCGCAATGAATAGACGCAACAATGGAAATAAAATAACAATCGATGAATAACATTAACAGTAGTAACACCAACGGCCGAAACACTGGATTACAACAACGGATTAACGAATAATTTTGACTGTACATCCCACCAGAAACATGAGTTTGCTTTGATTTGATTTCTGAGTATTCCGAATATTCTAACAGCTAGTTCAGGGAATAGATACGAAGAAGAAAAAACATGAGAAAATATGTCTTTATAATTCATTTGGATATGAGTGACGATAAGTTAGAGTTCTAGTAAGCGAGCTTACAATTAAATCGGATTTATAATTCGTTGTCATTTTTTCATTATTGTTATCGTTTTCGCTATTTTATTATCATTATTATTATATTGATTGTTATCGTTATTTGAGTTATTACTACTATGTCTTCATCGCAATTCATCATTTTGCCTATTGTTCATATGTGACTGAAAAAACGCGCACCTCATCAGATACTCTGATATAAATCAATGATATTCTAATCTTCCAATATCGCTCGCTCATCAAAATTACGCGATAAGCTTCCAACATTCTCAGTCCTCTCTTATTAATCAATGTGCCCATCTCAAGAGATATCTTTAAAGTCTTTTTTGTTCAGATGCAACTCTGAACATTCATCCTACTCCAGCCATTTTATCAGGCACTCAGAATCTTGCTAAAGAATAATTTTACTAATCAGAAGAATTCAATCAGTCGATACTCCAGAGTATCTCTCATTCCTTTGGTACTGAAAAAGGCAATCACCTACCTTTGTATCATTGTATACGGGCTGAGTTACATAATAACTGAAACAAAATATCATTGCGCTGACGATGAGTTAAATTTGGCCTTTGTGGGTTACTGCAAATTAATTGCAGTCGGGTTCAACAATATTATTACATAATAAAATAGAAGTGAATGACCAAATGCCCATCCTAAATCCTTAAAGAGTATTTTATGGGCCTTTTTTCTTTGAAGAATGGGAGTCATAGGGCGGTAATGCCAGCTCCCAAGCGCCGGATATGAAGGTTTTGTTATAATTAATAATTTGTGGGTAATACCTTCATTGGCGCTGAGGGTTAGGGTTGGTCATTCACTAGATCCGTGGGTTAAGGAAAAGGAGTTGGTATTTACGCTGGTCAATTAATGACAGCGGATTTTCCACACGTGTCCGTGGATCAGCAACATCAATATTGTCTAAAGAATCAGATCCTCAATAGGATCATCAAAGGTCAGGAATCGATTAGCCAAAATGGAATGAGTATAGATTAGCCAGCGAGAGTTAAAGTGCGATTGCTCATAGCTGGCTTAGAGGTTAATGATATACTTTTTCCTTATCGTAAATTAAGACTAACTTGCGAAATGAGAATTAAGGCTGGTTAAAGGATTGTAAAATGTTTTATTATATGATAAGAGAGGATTGATGAAAATATCATTCCGAATCTCAGTTTTCCATTCTTATACCTTGAATAGCTATCTTCCCTTAAAGTGTTATATTTTTCTGCTGAGTGCGCGTAGTTTCTCTCCACTGACAGAAATAGTGGTATACAAATGAAAAACAATCATAAAATTTAAATGCAATATAAAAAAATATTGAAAAACAATCAAAAAATGAAAAAAATAAATGAACAAAAAAACAAAAATTAGCAATCAAAAAACCAAAAAAAAACATCATCAATCAAAAAACAATAAAAAAATAAATAAACAATAAAATAAAAACGAATGAAAACAAATAAAAACAAAAATGAAAAACAATAAGAAAAAATAATAATAAAAAAATAAATGAAAAAAAGAAAAATGAAAAAAAAAACAAAACAAAAATAGATGAACAAAAACGAAAAAATCATAATTTTAAAAAAATTATTGTAATTATTCTCCACATGTTTTGTATTTTCTTATATTACGCTTGTTCCAATCGGTGTCTCTTCTGATTCTGAACATGATTGAAAAAATTTGTAAAAAATGACACATGCTGAATTGTATGTCACTTAAATCTCCACTTCATATTTAGCATGTTAAGTTTTGTATCGTATGTTCTTATTCAATTATCAATGTATCGCATGTAAGCTCGCTTATAGGTGTTAATTATTGAATCCAATTGAGTCATGAGATTCATAGATGACTGAGTCATTCTAAACACATTGTGAGAATTGGATGATAATTCAAAACATGTGATATTTTTTGATTCCTTGATAGTGGAACACAATGCTCTGATAAGTTTGGTAGAATAGTTGTGTGGTTTCTGGTGGGATTTTTTGTATATTGTAATCATAATTATTGTATTTACCTCAACTTACTCCAATCGACAACGTCTCGGCAAACTCAACTCACCTTAACAACAACTACAATAACGACGGATCAACAAAACATCACCAAAATGACTTGCTAACCTTAATAAAGCAAGTGCCAGAGCCCATACCGGAGCAAGAGGTCCTTGCAAATAACCCGTTCCCTGCCTCACCTTGCCATACCTCACCCGGGATAACCCATCCTTAACAGGGCAGTTTACCCATGAGCTAAGTTACTTAACTGCGGCATTAGTCTTTAACACCGGCATATAGATTAACTTCCACTAATTTTATGATTAACTTAACATTAACTTTCCGGCTTGAGAGGAACATTTTTGGGGGCGATCTAAAATTGATATAGGATGCAAATTTTGAGAATTAGGTGATAAAATTGTCGGTAGCCACGAATATTGTCGGTACCTTGTGGTAGGTTAGCCGGGCCTGCCCTCTCCCCCCTTGCCCTGGAGCCCCCCCAGGGTGCTGGTTAGGGTCCTTGTTGCCTCTGCCTTTATGGTGGATGTTATTTGGACTCGGCCATATTAATCGTGATACTAATCGTTATTAATGTTAATTTATTTACTGTTGTGTGTCGTTTCAGATTCTGAGTGTTTGTGAGTGTGAGTTCAGTGTGAATGTGTGCGTGTGATTAACATTATTTAATTTGGTGATTTGATAAGGTGTGAGAGTGGTGAGATGTGAGATTATGAGATGATTGAACTTGTGTGCTCGTGGTGTGATATTAGTGTGATTGTGGAGTGATATTGGGTGCGTGTGGTGATGTTTCAGATATTCTTTGGTATGTGGGAGTGTGTGGTGAATTCAGTTAACATTGCAATTAAATTTCACGCTTCAATCTTCGATTTTGTCAGGTAAGTGCAGTTGATTATTCATATGAGGATGACAGAGTTGATTTCACGTGAAGTAGGTGATTGGCTGATGTTTGTTGTTATTCGCATTTTCGTTTGTCTCGCTTATACCCGATTTACGGCGTTCGTTCCGGCCTTCAGATTGTTCCATCGAGGAAATTTTCGAGAGAATGATAATTTTGTCAATTTGTCAAGAATCACAAAAAACTGGCGAATTTCCCAAGTGCTTGATTTTCATCGCGCTATTTCGCCTTTGATGAATATTTTATCATTTCGTGATTACTTCGTCGTTCATAATTGAACCGTTTCCAATGCTTCATTTTGGCTTCTTCTGAAAAAATTGCCAGAGTAACAAATTGTTTCGAACTCTGGAAACATCGAAATTTTCAAAAGCTGAAAAATCCATGACCACATTAAAAAGTTATGGTCATCTCGTTTGCTCGCACTTGAATTTTGGAATCATCAAGCGATTCCTTATGATCATCGATGTGATTTCCGTTGTCTGATGTTTTCTTAGTCAGTGCAGGAGACTTGTGCTGATTTATTTCAAACCGTCGTTCCATTCTTTCCGTCGTCATTTGTCATTTATGTGCGCACTTTTGATGAATCTCGTAACGTAATATGATGTTGGCTCAATTGATCATCCATCTGCTTGTTTCATAGTCCTAATTATTGTTTGATTCATTATCAATAGAGACAATTGCCCTGATCGATGAATCTGTTCCAATGAATAAATCTATCCCGCTTTCTTAAATGGGTGGTTGGTTGGGGAAAGTGGTTGGCCTTATGCGGATCAGGTGATTTTCATGAACCTTCCATACCAATTGTTTGGGTGACGGTTGGAATGGTGGGCCTGAAACATCTGAAATCCGCTTCCCGAAAATGGGTGGTTATTTGGGGGAAGCAATAATTCAAATTATCAGAGCCAGTCGTTTACGAGATGATCCGCGCGAATGCGCATTCAATTTTCATGTTCATATTTATGTGAGGAAGATATTTGGTGATTTCGAAATTGAATTCGAAAATTTTCTGATTCGCATTTTCGCTTTTTTTCGTATGTCGATTTTATTCGCATTTACGTATGTCTTGCTCAGGCTCAGTTTGCAGTGTTCGCTGAGTGTTTCAGTTTGTTTCTTCGAGAGAAACTTCGAAAATTTTGATAATTCTGTCAATTTATTAAAAATGATAAAGCACTGACAAGTTTCCAAAGTGCTTGATTTTCATTATGCTATTCCGCATTTGCCATATATTTTGTGGTTCCATAGTAGCTTCGTCATTCGTCATCGAACCGTTTCTAGTGCTTTGTTTTGGTTTGTTGTGCAAAATCGTTAAAGTACCAAAATATTATCAACTCTGAAAACCTTCAAAGTCTTAAAAGCCAAAAAATCCATAACAATATTGAAATGTTATGGTTATATCGATCATTCGTGCTTGAATATTGGATTCATCAAGCAATTGATTAAGACGATCGATGTGATCGCCATGTATTACTGATGCTTTCTTCTTCAGTTCGTGAGACTCGTCCTGATTTATTTAAAAGTTTTCATCGTCATTTGTCATTCATGCGCGTACTTTCGATGAATCTCGTAACGCATATGATAATTGCTCAATCGATTATTTATGTGTTTGTTCCATTATTAATTGATTCATTATCGGTGGGGACGATTGCCCTGATGAATGAATTTATTACAATGGATCAATCTATCCCACTTTCTTAAATGGGTGGTGGTTGGGGAAAGTGGTTGGCCTTATGCGGATCGGGTGATTTTCATGACCCTTCCATACCAGTTGCTTGGGTGACAATTGGAATGGTGGGCCTGAAACATCTGAAATCCGCTTCCTGGAGAGGGGTGATTATTTGGGGGAAGCAGTGTTTCAAATTATTTATGCCAGTCATTTGCGAGATTATCCACGCGATTGCGCATTGTATTTCCGTGTTCTCATTTATGTGAGGAAAATATTGAGTGATTTCGAAATTGGTTTCGAAAATTTTGTGATGCTCGATTTTATTCGCATTTACGTATGTCTTGCTCAGGCTCAGTTTGCAGTGTTCGCTGAGTGTTTCAGATTGTTCCTTCAAAGGAAACTTCGAAAAAATTGATAATTTTGTCAATTTGTTAAAAACGATAAAGCACTGAGAAGTTTGCAAAGTGCTTGATTTTTATGATGCTATTTCGCATCTCGTGAAATTTTATCATTCCATCGTAACTTCGTCGTTCCTGATAGAACTGCTTTTAGAGTTCCATTTTGGATTCTTTTGGAAAACCTAAAGTTTCAGAATATTGTCTACTACTCTGGAAACCTTGGAATTCTCAAATACCAAAGAATTCATGCAAATATTTTAAAGTCATGCACATTCCGTTCGGCCAAGCTCGAGTTTTGAAGTCTTCGAGCAATTACTTATGACGGTCGATGTGACCCCAGTGGTTTCCTGATATCCTCTTATTAAATATACGATATCCGGCCTTATTCATTTCAAATTCTCTCTCCTTTTGTTTTCGTCGTCATCTGCCGTTGATGTGCGCAATATTGGTAAATCTCGTACCGTAATATGGTGTTTGCGCAATCAATATTATCTGTTTGGTCGTTTCTTAGTTGTAATCATTAATTAATTCATTGTTAATGTTGACGATTGCTCTGATCCATCTCTTTAATGGATTAAATCTATCCAACTTTCTTAAATGGGTGGTTGGTTGGGGAAAGTGGTCGGCCTTATGCGGATCAGGTGATTTTCATGACCCTTCCATACCAATTGTTTGGGTGACGATTGGAATGGTGGGCTTGAAACATCTGAAATCCGCTTCCCGGAAATGGGTGGTTATTTGGGGGAAACAATGATGCAAATTATCAGAGCCAATCGTTTGAGATGTACGCGAATTATCAGAGATGATGCACGCGAATCTGCATTCTTTTTTCATGTTCTGATTATTTATTGCCTATTGCACCGTACGCGTATATCTGACGTACATCGTAGATGCTTCTTGTTGCATTTGCATGCCCGATTCATTTGTACTCTTGAAATGAATCATCTTTATTGCTTTCGCATTTCCTTTGGCATATGCTGAAAATTTTGCCAAAAAGTTCCTAAAATTTAAAAATTTACATAAAAATGAGCAAAACTCCAAAATCCACAAAAATTTTCTGCACAATAAAATATCCAAAATAGAGTATTGAAAGAATAAAGACAAAAAAGACAGAATCCATTCAAAATATCACAAAAAAAGAACAAAAACCAAAAAATATCCAAAAAATATCAAAAAATTTACCCAAGAAGTCCAAAATATTTATCTCCTTTCACATTTTAATGTGAAATTGCACACCTTATCGCCTATGTCGTAATATCCATCGTGACGTAATATACTAGCGTTCTTAAAAGAAATGTTTAAAAAAATATCAGCACCTTGCGAAAATTTAAAATCATTCGACATTCTCTAAGTGATACTTAATGAAATTGTTCGAGAGTTAGGATTACACTGGTGGGGTGTAGTGAATATTGTTCCAATTGGAATTTTCAACGTAGTATTAGTGAAATTGTTTGAAAAATAGTGATGGCATCCGAACGACATTTCAGTTCGGTCGGAATTGACTTTTCAGCATTGCGACATTCGGAATTCCGATCGAATCTCGGAATTCATCGGTCGGAATCCGACCGAATCCATATTCCGAGATTCTAATATTCGGAATTCCGATTGAAATTTGTCGAATTTTTCCGACCGAACATCGTTCGGATGCCATCACTATTATGGGATAGCTGGAATTTTGAATCAGTTGATTTAATCAGTCGTGAGACTTAGTTAACTTGATATTTTTCCTACTTTGCAGAGGCGGTGGCGGGGTTGGGATGGGTGGGGCCACCGCCGGACAAGTTCATTCCTCAATCCTCTGGAGTGATCTCTCAGAGGATTGAGGAATGAACTGGCTTAGGATCGGGGTTGGGATGGGGGTGGGGTGGGTGGGGAGGGGGTGGGAGGGTGGGGGGGAGGGGGTTGGGGAGGGGGAGGGGGTGGGGGTTGGGGAGGGTGGGTGGGGAGGGGGGTTGGGGAGGGGGGGGGGTGGGGAGGGTGGGGGGAGGGGGGTTGGGGTTGGGGGTGTTGTTTTTTATTGTTTCATTTATTTATTTCATCCAACGGCGAGATGATCTCCCCGTTGGACGAGATCCGACGGCGTGGTGAGCCATCGGATCTCAACGTTGTTCACTTTTGCGTCCACTCGTGGACGCATGCGTCTAATATTATCCTGTCTCATTGGCCGATTTTTCTTTTCAAAGTCTAATATCTTTGCTTTCAGATCGCGTGGATCGGGGACGGTGGATCGCTGGAGAACAACCCGACCTTGGAATCGCGCACTTCGATTGGTCATCGAAGCATTTGACAGGTCGTTATTCTCTTTCCTGACTCTATTCATTCATTCGCTCAATCATTTTCATCGTTCTCATATAATCCAAATTATTCCAATAATCGTTTAGCTTCTCAACTCGGTCGTTATTTTTGGCCCGGACTGATTTTTGTGTCTCTTATTGTTTCCTTTATTCTCCTCCTATCCAGTGGCCAGTGGCCATTGGATAGGAGAAGATCCTTTCCAGTGGCGAGTGCCGTTGGATAGGAATTCCAGTGGTACCATTCTGCTAATCGGGCTACTGTGTATTTCGGTTGCAGTTAGTGTTTCATTTATCACAATCTGCCATTTCATTTCTAACCAATCAGCTTTCAGAAATCTGGCGATGGAAGTGACGAGGTTGGAAGTCTCACGGATCGTTTGGAGAATCGATGGCTCGATAGGAAGAGAGCGAGAAGATATCATCACGGCGAAACGTCATCATCAGAGGTTATTCATGAACTATGAATGAAAGTTGTTCAGGAAATTGTTTTTTAAACAAAAGATTTTCAAAAACGTTTATTAAACAAAATATTTATTAAGTTTACTTCATCCTCTTATTTCAGTTCAAAAACTGCATTGTACAAGACTTTATTCACACATTTTTCAGCAGTTTTACGTGAAAATTGAGGCTAACAGCTGAAATTCAAATGAAGCTGATCGGTTGGTCATTTTGATGTGTCGTTTCCTATTCATGTTAGGAAATAATCGAACTCTTTCGGATATCTCATATTTAATTTAATAATTGATACGTTCGATATTGAATGATTAATACGTTCGAGGTAATGCCGAGCATCATGTTTATATTTCACTTGATATAATCACTTTAGCTTTATGGATGAAATGAAGGGAGCAAGAGTCTTGAATGCTTGAAGAGAGGTATTCGAGTTTTTTCTAGTGAATAACATCATGCAAGATTTGTTCTGTTAACCGCGCATATGCACACAAGTTTAATTGGTGCAGATAAGCTTTCAAGCTTCTGGCTGATTGACGAAATACTCGTTCATTTCGGAATTAATATGGGATTCAGTTGAGAAATATTTTTGAAATAGTTAAACATCGGAGAGCTTGAGAGGCTACAGAGAGGTATGAGAAATTGAACGGACGAAAACTTTTGATTTAATTCGATTTTGTTTCAGATAGACGTGTTTTGAACAGCAACGAGATTGGGCACCAACGCTGGCCGATATCTGATAGCTCTACTGCAACCCGACGTGAAACTCGACAGTGCTTCTGGTACGGTTCTGGCTTTTTTCATACTTTATTATTGCTAATTTCATTATCATTATTATTATTTTTGGTGGTGTTCTTGTGTTTGTTCTTTTTTGTTGTTTTTTTTCGTTGAAGTGCCTATCGTGAACATATTCTTTATTGTGGATTTGATCTGCAATATGAAAACTTTATCTAGGATTATCTTTAGTTTGATCTTTTTTATACGAATGAAATTTTTATCACCCAAAATCGTTCATCCCTAAGCTTCCATGTACTATCAATATTCACCATAATGGAAATCTCATCGCGCTTTCCTTTTTCTGGTATAACGCACCCAAACAAAATGAAGAATCAGGAAAGTAATCCAAAGGACACATAATTATATTGAGTAGAACCTCCAACCAGTCATGTTGAAGGCAGAATACTGCAAATTTTTCATGATTCCTTTTCGATGAACTCATGAACGACTGTACTGACCTGAACACTAATGCGAACCTCAGCTTGTGCTTCGAAATTTATAAATTCGCTCAAGTTCATGGCCACCTTTGCTTGTCCACATGAAATTAGATTGGCATTATTTTGGCGTGGCGTGGATGCTATTTGGACCATTGTTGTGGCACACATCGAGTCTGTTTCCCCTGTATCCCTACTTGCAGCTTAAGAGGAACATTGAAATCCATTGATAGCCCCAGGTTACATAAGGCCGTACTCTTAGATTATATAAGGTCTCAGATTACAACATATGATCTCAATTTATTACATCTCAACAATCGCTTGGTGGTGTGGCGACTCATTCTACACATATTAATTCTATTGTAAATCCGAACGTAATGAGAATATGAGGTGAACAAATGAATAGAGTGAAGATTCAGAAGATAATTATGAATGAGAGTGAATCAGTGATACGTCTGCAGTGAATAAGAAAAGTGCCACTACATAATGGGACTATAATGCAATCAGTAACGTTACAAATGAGAGTGATGAGACATCACAAAAATCAGACGTAAAAACTGATGATTGAATGTCTTGGGTGAATAGAGTACAGAAGGGTGGTTTCTGCTGGAAGTCGCTATTCAGAAGGCATGCACGTTTTTCATATTCCCATGTACAGTTCTCCTTTAACAGTCTATCAGTGAATCATATGTCTAATTTTCATACTCTCTTATCACTCTCATTACTAAAATAAGTTACTGCATTATACTTCCACTGTGTGGTGGTAGTTTTCTCATTCACTTCGTCTGTATCACTGATTTACTCTCATTTATGATTCCCCGAACAATCAGTGTTATATCTATTTCTCAACCTTACACTTTCAGTTCAGTTAATTTATCACTGCAAACGAAATCAAAGGAGCGATTTGGCACATCACGACCAGCTCACCATCAGGTAATGATGTCACCCTTCGCCACAGATTTGATGATTTATCCGCATATATCCACATTATTGTTAATAATTCAATTGCGCATTTATCTAACGATAACTAGAATAAGCTAATTTAATTCTTTTCTGCCACTGATAATCGATTCTGCAGTTTTCATACATCTTCCCACTGAATTTTGACGTTTAAAACCCTAACTATCAAGTTCATGTGTTTATGAACATTAAAGAATACTTTATAATTGAATCAATTGTGATTGCTGTTTTCATTAGATCATATTCTGAATCCCTTAGAAGCGAGTGGTCACATTTAGCTGATCGTTATTGACAGTGGTTCAGTTGAGAACCATTATTTGTTTTGCTTTGATGACATATCTCTATTTAATTTCGTAGGCACTGTCAGAGCTAGAAAATTTTTTCAATGTTCTAATTGTTCGAAATGACCACTTTGATTCGTGGAAGATGATTTATCATGCTTATATCACTTGTGATTTGCAGGAACCACGTATATCCGCGTAATACAGGTGGTGGCAGCACGTCGATGTCGTACGGGAGGTCAGATTTTTAAGTAATTCTCATTTTTTGATGTTCGTTCTTTTTAATTATATTCGATATTCCCTCTATCTCGTAGTTAGATTTATCTACTAGTACTCAGCTCTTTATCTGGCAATTGGTTAATGTTTCAGGCTGAACACCACCTGCAATGGAGGCCGACGACGCGCTGAGTTCTTCAGCCAGCGGTTATCGATGATTTTAGAGGCCAGTTGATTTTCTAACTATTTTTTCGCAATTTTCATGAGTTTCTTTTTTTGCTCAGACATCTTGCTCTATAGAAGGGCGAGATTAGGAACTGTTACTGAATGTTTTTCAAACGTATTGTTGTTCCGTTCGTGACTCAGGGGAGGCACAGACATTAGATATTCGAGCACACACGCTGGTGTTCGGATGCATGGAGGCCGGGAGAATGGGCTGGATAACCCAAGGAGCAATCCTACCCCGGTTCCGGGTGAACCCGGCATTCGTACCGTCAAACTTCCATGTCTTCCGACATGGACAGCGGCGGATAACCTTGGGTGTGCTACGAAAATTTGATGTCTGTGTTTCTATTATAAGAAGTAATCGAAATTAGTTTGAAAACATTCGTAACAGTTTTTCATCTCATCTTGTGGTTGTTGGTGTTTGAATTGTTGAGCGCCTAGGTTATAGTTGTTTTGGAATTTTATCTTATAAGTGATTGCTTACTGAGGATTTCTTTTTTTTTTCTCAAAATTCATGCTTCATGGAATTGTCGGATTAGAAACTGTTACTGGATGTTTTTTAAAGTATTGTTGTTCCATTCAAAATTGAGGGGAGACTCAGACATCGGATTTTCGAG
>JAPYMA010001035.1:0-55488 GCA_035041965.1 Anisakis pegreffii
AGTGAATGACCAACCCTAACCCTCAGCGCCAATGAAGGTATTACCCACAAATTATTAATTATAACAAAACCTTCATATCCGGCGCTTGGGAGCTGGCATTACCGCCCTATGACTCCCATTCTTCAAAGAAAAAAGGCCCATAAAATACTCTTTAAGGATTTAGGATGGGCATTTGGTCATTCACTTCTATTTTATTATGTAATAATATTGTTGAACCCGACTGCAATTAATTTGCAGTAACCCACAAAGGCCAAATTTAACTCATCGTCAGCGCAATGATATTTTGTTTCAGTTATTATATAACTCAGCCGTATACAATGATACAAAGGTAGGTGATTGCCTTTTTCAGTACCAAAGGAATGAGAGATATTCTGGAGTATCGATTGATTGAATTCTTCTGATTAGTAAAATTATTCTTTAGCAAGATTCTGAGTGCCTGATAAAATGGCTGGAGTAGGATGAATGTTCAGAGTTGCATCTGAACAAAAAGACTTTAAAGATATCTCTTGAGATGGGCACATTGATTAATAAGAGAGGACTGAGAATGTTGGAAGCTTATCGCGTAATTTTGATGTGCGAGCGATATTGGAAGATTAGGATATCATTGGTTTATATCAGAGTATCTGATGAGGTGCGCGTTTTTTCAGTCACATATGAACAATAGGCAAAATGATGAATTGCGATGAAGACATAGTAGTAATAACTCAAATAACGATAACAATCAATATAATAATAATGATAATAAAATAGCGAAAACGATAACAATAATGAAAAAATGACAACGAATTATAAATCCGATTTAATTGTAAGCTCGCTTTCTAGGACTCTAACTTATCATCACTCATATCCAAATGAATTATAAAGACATATTTTCTCATCTTATTTCTTCTTCGTATCTATTCCCTGAACTAGCTATTGGAATATTCGGAATACTCAGAAATCAAATCAAAGCAAACTCATGTTTCTGGTGGGATGTACAGTTAAAATTATTCCTTGATCCGTTGTTGTAATCCAGTGTTTCGGCCGTTGGTGTTATACTGTTATTCATCGATTGTTATTTTATTTCCATTGTTGCGTCTATTCATTGCGAAGGCCTTGTTAGTTCCTGTTGATGCTGAAAATGCGATTGAGATCATTAGGATTAACTAGAGTAATGATAGCATTAAGATGACTATATGACATTAGTACTGATAAAAAAGTAATAAAGGTTTTTGTTGCATCAAAATGAAGTCAAACCTTAAGATTGTGTTGAGGTTGATGATTGTTGTTAATTTTTTGTGATGACGTTAATAATGATTTGTGAAGTGTTGATATATTCTTCGTTTTCTGACTTTTGCTGTTAAATAATTGTCGTTATTGTTGATTGGAGTGATGCGATGATGCCCTCTTGTTAATTTGTGGTGATGCTTCGATTGATAGGAGGTGGTGAGAGCCTGAAGTAGGTAAATAGTGAGAATTGTTGATTTGTTATCGTACATTATCATACTCATTATTTATTCATTCGTACTGCTAAGTGTTCGTTCCTTCAAATACTGATATTATTTTATCTTCATTCGATTGGTCTTTGTGACCATTATAAAAATTAAAAATTATTTTAATGAACATTGACTTACGTTTTTGTTAATGTTATGTTGCCGTCCATGTTAGTTGATTCGTTAAGTTGTTAAATTGTGTTACGCCGTTGCCCGACACGCGAATCGGCCAGTGCGACCCCGGGGACCGCTATGTGAGAATGGTCGCGGCCTAATTCCCGGAGCCGCTCGATGGTTTCTTTTCTGGCCCCCATGATCTTATTGGGGGCAGCTACACACCTTTCGGCACGGTGTGAGTCCATTCGTATTGTTATTTGTCGTGCCGAAAGGTGGTCTGGCACGATTACGCAATGCCCGCACCATGTGCAGAGAGCTGCAAATCAATTTTTTGCTGATTTCAGTCGTTTAGTGATGATCAAATCCTAGGTTCAGTCGTACCAAAGGATTTGTTTCTAGGATATTAAGTGATTTGTCATAAGCAGATGTATTCTCATATACTTCTAAAGACGATTCCCGTTCACTAGAGGTTTAGAGATTATCAGGATATTTCATGGAGCATTGAAAAACTGCTAGGATATAAAGGTGAACTGGATGAAGGTGAATTATATAAAGATAAGTAGGATTAAAATTGAGAAGATTAAGAAATGACAAATTACTTACTGTTAGTTTCGTGGCAGCGGGCCCTCCGCACATGGATCTTCCAGGCGCCCACAGTCGCGAACGGCTGGGAACGCCTGGAGCAGCCCGACAGCTGGCAGTCTGAAATTAACTCATTGTAAGAAAGTTTGCATTATAAGGTTATGAATAGCGATTATGAAGCATCAGTCGCGTAGCTTTTGTGTATTTTCAATCAGTCAATTAGAAATGATTGGTGTATCACGGATTGTGCCAAACTTTTCATTTAAAGAATCCGTTGCATATTTTTATCATCTTACTATATGAAAATTGCGATAGTGAAATATCTTCAAATCGAATGTAAAAATTGAAGTTAAATATATTTTGATCGTAATACTTACAAATTTGGTTGTTAACGATTCTGTAAGGTGGTGTTAGCGGTTGTGCCAGCTCGGCTGAGAGCCCAGGCTGGAGTGAGTTGATGTTAGCGGCCTGGTGCTCTTGCGGACTGTGTCGGGTCGGAGTTAGTTGGTTAGTATCCTCACGACGAGGATGGCGCCTGAAAACGAGACCACAGATTATACAGTATTACTTCTTTTCTGGAATCATCTAGTTTCCGAAATAACGATATTCTCATGCCATCATTAAATACTGATCCTCTTCTCACTACCATTCTAAATGCTTCACCTCATCAATCGTATTGAACAACATCGATTTTGAACACCTTTCAACTGATATCTTCTTTCAGCTAATCATATTATCATTCCATTGGTTACGTTAAAATGATTTATATCAATACAACGTGAGAGTAATAAGAAAATAAAATACTAGAAACGTAATGATTCAGTTGAAGCCAATTAAAGTAACTGAAAACTTACAGTGAGTAAGGACAGTTAGTTACTGTCGAGTTAGTCGGTGTCAGTTGTGAGTTGTCGTTCGTTATTGTTGGTTGTGAGTTGTCGTCAGTCATCGGTAAGTCTTCTGTTAGTGCCGCTGGTGAGTTGTCGTTATGGTCAATCGTTAGAGGTGTTATGTCCGGGCGGGTGGAGGGCCCGGGTAAGTCAGCGGCGTTAGTTATCTGAAATGAAGGAAAATGTTTTTGGTACAAAAGGCATGATCAAAATTTTCCACTGATCGCATTTCTCCATTCTATATTGTCCAACATCATGATTTTCTGAGTGCTTCAAAGAGATGCTTTACATTTTCAACAGCGATTCACAATACTATTGTATCCGATTTTGTGTTGGTCATTCAGAATGTATCATAAAAAAATTATTAAAATGTTTTTTGATTAACTTACGTGAGTAAAATCGAACGTTGGTGTTTGTTGTGTTAGTTTTTTTGATTTTTTTGCGGCCGATGGGCCGAGTTCGATGTTCTGAAGATAATTGTTACAATTATTATAATGAATATCTCAAGCACTATTGCAATTATCATCAGGTTTGTTTCCTATCGTCATCTTCATTTCTTATCATGTTATGGTATTTGACAATCTCTGTTGTTTTGTTAACGACGTTTTCGAAATGATTCAATCTGTTAAAATGTTTAATTCGAAAGCCTTGAGAGTCTGTTGCATTTTCTGAATCAATTTCAAGCTTAAATTCAGCTAAGTGTACTAGTGAGCAATTTAATGTCTAATATTGTGAATACTTACAGTTGGTGATTTGATGGCGGCATATGCGCCATTACATTCGGCCGCCTCAATCACCAGGCGGCTTTGTCCATAGATCCGAACTGGTGCACCCGTGTTAAGCGGGTGCACCAGCAGCATTATGCCTCGCATCCGGCATAATGCCTCGAGTAAGTCGTCATCATCTTTTTGATTGTTAGCGGCCGTTACTGAAATAATCAGAAATTATTTGATAAACAGCCGAAACGATGGGATACCAATCATCTCTTCAGCGCAGCGTGCGATTTCTAAGCGATATCGAGGTTACCAAACTCTCAATGGAGTCATTCAAGTGTAATTACAAGCTATATTATCACCGAAGATGATAGAGGAATAGAAATAGTGATAATAATTGAGAATTCTAGGACTTACGTATTGATGATGATTTCACGTTGCTCATAAATCGTTCAATATTAGCCCACCGTTCCGTTAGGTATTTTGTTAGCCGGCTTGGTGCCGGGATGACCGCGAATATTGCCAGCACTTGTAGCAGGCTGGCACAAGCGATGCCCTCAACCCCCCTGGCTCGCAGGAACCCCCCGAAGGGTGCCAGCTTTGGGTCCACGTCCGCCTCGTGCCTTCTTTTAAGCCCAAATCGGCCCTCCATATCAATTTTTTTTTCAATTCACACAAAAACTTTAATAAAAAACACTCACACAAAAATCACACCACAACACTCAAAAATAAACAAAAAAAAACACTCTCACTCACACAATAACTCACTATTCAAAATCAACTCACAAAAACACACACACAAACACTCTCAAATCACCACACAATAACCAAGACCGATAATTGATAATTATCAATCCGGCCTTTCCTCCTCTCCAAAATTGGCTGATGCCGCTGTCCTCGCTCTGAAATTGAACAAGTCAACGTAATATTCAAAACTAGATGAGTGGATGAACATTATCATGAAATTAGTCATTCATTCAGTCAATGATTTAAATGAGTGTTTTTCAGAGATATCAAGAAGGTGAAGAAGACTTCAGAGAGTATTTGCAATTGGTGGTAACACAGGAGACCTTTATGTGACTAACACATAGAGGACGAGGTATTTGGACATAACTCTGGATCATCGCGCTTCACTATCGTCATTTTATAATCTTATTTCAGGAGTACTGCATTATCCATTGGTAATATTGAACAGATGTTTTAAACGGTGCGCAATCAAGTCACCTAGATGCCAGTGTTTGTTATAGGCCGTATTCTAATGAATTTGTTGACAGTTAAAACTCTTGCTTTCATGAATCTTTTACTGAGATTCTCGCATGATATTTACAACAGCAACTAAACTTCCAAGTGACCATTTCAATGTTGAAAAAAGTCAAGCAATAATGAAATTTGAAATAGCTTAAAATGGTGGTTGTGAAATACGAAGTCCGTAGACTAAAATCAAAAATAGCCTCATATTGTTGTGCAAAATGCAAATGGAATCGGTCTTATTTTCAATTGATAATCAGTCTTTTAGGTGATTTTTACTTTAGGTAGCCAATGTTGTGTTCAAATTCAGTGCTCAAAAATTTACACGGAGCTTTTATGCTGTTGACTACTGCTCGACTGACTCCACATGTTTCTTTCAAGAAGGAAATTATTTTCAAACGTGCCAAGTACTTGAAGATATTTTTGACTATCATGGATATCTTCCGTTCATAAAGGAAATCGCATTGTGTGTTTTCATCTGTTCGCAAACTTCGCATTGGGTGAGCAGATTTCATAAGCAAAAAGCGAAATAAGCCAATCATGAAATGACGCGAGTATGAGAACCGGAAAATTCATGGTGTTTCAACAATTTCCAAACTGATCAAAGATTGCCGATCGTGGAAATTTGAGCGTCACAATGTTTCGAGTATCACAGTATAAATTCTCATTTGTAAACTGCTAATCTTTCATGCTTTTAGATTTTGTGATCAGTTGAAATCGTTTTACTTTCATATTTTCCGCTGTGAATTTTACAACGACGAAGAATCGAGTTCATCTTTCAAAATCAAAATTGTTTCGTCACTGAAGTTCCTTTTCACGTTCTCTTGCAAAGGGGGCAAATAAGCAATAGATTCTTTACGAGGTGAATGAATAATTAAGATTCTCATCATTTTGTCATGAAAATCGCTCGCAAGTCGGAATTGAGAAAATGCGCACGAAGGATGCCAATAGAATTGCTCTCAGATAGATGAAGTAATGATTGCATTAGAGAGGAATGTACGTTTAGCATAATTAAGCATTCTGTGTTAATATTAATGCGAAAAAATGTAATGCAAATGCCTTATGGGAAGAATCTCAATGAGAATGACAAAGCAGACCACAAAATAAGGACAAAATGGAAAATTCAAAGTTTAAGACAAGACTGATAATTTAGACGAATGCATAAACAAATTCAAATGAGTGAATACGAATAACTTCAAAAACTCACTTTTTTGCGGCTGATTGATCGATAATTTTTTGATTCAAATAAAATTGAATCAAACGATTTTTATTATTATCACCTGAAATGCAAAACATTTTAATTTTAGGCAAATGACCGCAATAGAATTGCTGAGTTCTATGAAGTTCAGGAAAAAATCAGCATTAAAGTCATCATATCTGACGAATCGGTTCCGGTTTCAGAACAGAATGATGTGAAGAACTACAATCTGGAAGGTGTTGTGCTCAAAAAATTTTAGGCTAAGATTATAATCCACATTCGAAAACGCTAAAATAATCCTCGTCGATTTTTTATTACTGTTTCTGAATCTAACTGTCGAGTGATTAATTGTACTCAACACGAAAATTGTTTATCGTCAAATCACAAATTGAAATGAAATCGAATAACTGAATGAGTGTATTCATGAGAATGCGACTCAAAACTTACACTGTGATAAATTAATTTATTATCACAATAATAAATTAATACAAAATTTAACAAATTGCACACAAATTCGGTGCTTTTATCACAGTGATCACAATTAGTATCACTTTAATATTATTCCAATAATAAACACGGCCGTTTATTCGTTGCCGGCAATTCAGTTATTTTTCGATAACGGCGATGTTGGCTTTATTTCGATTAAAGCCAAATCTGAAATTGAGCCTATTGAGATAAGTAAATTAGTGTTTCCGTGGAAAACCGTTATCTCCAACGATCATGTCATCGATGAAATTCAATAAAAAAGTGAAATATAACACAAAAAAGAACAAAAACTCACATCAGTATTGTTGTTGCTTTCACAACAAATCAATTGACTGCCACTGAATTTGTTTCGGATACTAACAATAGGCAAGTCGAATTGTACGATTGTTCCTCAGAAAGTTGATCGCTTCGATGCAGCGACAATTATATCTTTTGAGCAATGACGATGAATCGCTATTGCACAAACCTAAAGTTAAGTGTGTTAACGCATATCCAAGAATTCGAGTTGTTTTGTTCTCATCGAAAAGTTCAGGGTATCAACATACAAACAAAAAAATAGGAACCCGAATGAATGAAATGATTCATTAAAAGCAGATTCAAAACTTACGAGGAAACGATAATTTTTGACGAAAATTCAATTCGAAATGTGTTCCACTCCAGAACACACGAGGTGAAAGACAAGTTGATGTTTTGAAATCAGCGAAATCAACAAGTAAATTTCTTTACTGTTGATTTAAACAAAACCTGAAATTGAACAGATTTAGCCAAACGGATTTTCTAACGAATCCTTCAGTAATCAGCAGAATATCAAGGAACACAGTCTCGAAAGGGATTGTGCTGATGGCAGAAACGAAGTTCAATCTGACATGACTTCGGAGTTGGACTGAGTTCAAAGTGAATATGATCATAAAAATGTAACTCAAAACGTACCGGTTTTGATAACACAATATTGTGAACTGAAGTGCGATTGACTGTGGCGATTATATTGGCACCAACAGTAATAACGATAGGAGAATCCGAATTCCGAGATGGCGTATAATAAGCCGATTAACGCGATGATAACAATGAGAATAACGGATTCAGATAACGATGTGGATAGCAATCGTATCGATTATTGCCGAAACGGATGTGAAAACAGAGAAATCGGCTGATCAGTGATAACTGCACTTCAATGGCGATAACTATGACGGTGATATTGACCGGTACGTAACGATAGTATAAGATTTCACTGCAATACTTCAAATTCAACTTGGGAAGGCATAATCGGCATATAAAATCAGTCTAAAGCAAAGAAAAATTTCTGGAATCACGGATCGATGCTGATAAGGCTAAGAAAATGTCAATATATCGGAGGTTAAGAGCGGATATCAGAAAGTTAATGAGTGTCGCGTAGTAATGACAATGGAACTGAATACTTACAATAATGAGATATTCCGAAAGTCGATTGATTGATGAAAGCACTTTGATAGCTGAGTAGCTGCTTGCTGAATAGCTGAGGAGCGTGGTTAGCACTCGAAAACAATTACCAAGCTGAAATTCACTGAGTAAGGGTCAATCGGAATTATCGTGAATTGATAGTACGAATCATGGTGATGAAGCATGCGGACTCAAGCAAAATATAACATGAGTAATCATGAGTACAATGAAACGATGAGTTATCATCACTGCTTTCGCATTTACAGAACATTTTCAATGACATTCGAATTGTAACAATAAACATTTAATGAATCCATGATAATGGCGATGAAGTTTAAAAAGACTCTTCAAAACAGTGAATCTAAAGTGTTAAGTAAAAATGAGCAAAGAAATGGTGGAACTGAGTGAAAATAATTCTCCGGAAGTAATGATAAAAAAACGTAATTGTGATAAAATTATGACGAAGTTGTTGATAGTCACTGATTGGTAATAGAGAAATGTTGCCAATGATTTTTTTCTAATGAAACAACGAAAAAAGTGATGATCATGTATGCACTGCAGTGATCGTGTGGTATTGATTATTTGAGAGTGATTCGTGTTGTTCTATTGTTATTTTGTTCTTTGTTCTTCTGTCTGTTGTTCTTTTCATTCCGAGTAAACAAGTCGCTTCCGATGTAGTCTTCCAATATAACACATGCATTTTCACATGCAATAGAATCAACAGAAACATTTGTGGTCAGAGTCAAGTGAATTCGATTGATGCAGACTAATACGTTCATGAAATAGAGGCGAAGGTAATAACACACATCGAACCGTGGAAGGAAGTACATTATGTGCTGATGATACATGCTAATGAAAATTCACGAGAGTAAGATTTATGAGATTTATGAATTTGCCTTCTGGAGCATCGATGGAGCATCTATTTTCGTTAGGGAAGGATTTGACCGAATTCCATCGAAATCTGTAAGCATAAATCAGTTAAAAGCAGCCGTGCAACCTTTGTAACTGAATTAAAAATGATATAAGCCATTTCGGTGGAGCCGAGATGAGTTAAAAATCGATGGACAGGTGGGGTGTCGGGAATATCGCTAGATTTAAAACGCTGAACCTGAAATTGCTAATTCCTCGCATTCATTAATCAGTGCAGAAACAATGGATAAGAATGAGCAGTTCAAACACATGAGACGGCGTCAAAAAATCATTAGTGCTTCATCCAGTAACCAAAATCGCCCAATAAAATATATACTTTTGTGAACGTAGAGAGTCTCGGGAATCTGACGCTGTTCAGAAACCAGCATGTTACTGGGCAGACCTGAGAAGAGCGCTTATTAGAAGATGGTAACTCTCAGCTGCTGCGTTAACGAATGGAGCACTCCATCACAAAAATTGTTCACATTTTATGCCTCTAGTAAAAATTTATGCTTGGAAGGTTCGAGTCCGATTGAACGAATCACTTCAATCCAAATCATTAATAGGAGAAACCGTGCATCAGTTTTTGACAGAACTGTTGAGAGGAAACGAGAATCCTCTGAATCCAATGATGGCGGTTATCAGAGCTCGAAACCTTCAACTTTCGTCATATTATCACGGTTAAAATAGCAATTAGAAAATAGCTATATCTCCTCATCTATTCATAACTGCTCGGCAAAATATATGATATTCTTAAAGTAGAGGTTCTGAGCAATCGAATGCTGCAAAAAAATTATATATGTTACCGGGCAAACCTGAGAGTACGGTTACCTTGAAGATGGGAATTTCTATAGATCTATAGTAGCGTATTGATGTTGATCTATAGTGATAGAATGTGCATGAATGAGCGATTTTGCGCTCGTTGTTGAGATAGCTTCCTGAAAATAGCCATAACTTCTCAAGAAGGCAGAATTGCTCAACAAAACATATGTTTTCAGGAATGTGGAGATTCCGGCGGATCGAATGGTGTACACAAAGTTATATGTTACTGGGCAAAGCTGAGTGTACCGTAGGCTCGAAGATGGTAACCCATATACATTTAGAAAATAGCTATATCTGCTCATCTAATTATATTTGCTCGGCAAAATACATGATATTCTGAAATCCGGATATGGTGCTGTCGCGTATTTACGTGAACAATGTGGTAAATGGACTTCGGTAAGATTTATTCGCTCAGATTCAGGAGTGAAAGCAGAGATTATGTTAAACCAAAGTGACGACACTGATATAATGAATATATGAAACAGATGGGGATATTCGATTGGTTTCTTGATCGAAAATGCAGATAATGAGAAGATTTTCTCATTTCTCTTCTGCAAACAACTGAAATTACAAATGACTACTGTATTGGATGGAAAATTCAGTTCCATTACAAAGTAAAATCATTTCAGTGGAATGGCTTTACGAATTGGCTGCTACAATATGGCCAGCACTATGAGGTGTAGTTCGGGATTTGCCGAAAGCGTAGGAGTTGTGTGAGTTATTGAGAGCTGATAGTGCTGTATTGATACCGTACGACTGCGATAAAACCAATGAACCGGTGATTCTTCATGGAGATTGTGCGCATTGGTGTATTGTGGTCAGTTTCATTCACTTAATCTTAACCTCACAAATCTAATATTGCGATTTGTGAGGTTAAGATTAAGTGAATGAAACTGTTTTATTTTCGAGTTTTGCTCACGAAAATTGTTGCATATCATTTTGACCTATTTGTTGTTAGTCTTCATTCAATCTCAACGAATTTGACTTCGAGTTTTTGCGATACACGGAATTGGCTCAACTAGAATCCGGTGAAATCAACAGAAAACATGTCAGATGTGCATAAGGATCAAACATAGCCGCAGTAGGTCGATGATGTCTACATTGTATGATTGAATAATATTTTCAGAATTGCACCACTCAGTTCAGGAGTATCTCAGTTATCTGTTTTGAGCAAAATACTTGATTCCGGCAGTGAAACATTTATTAAACTTATCAAATATTGTAGTGAAACACTGCTTCATCAACACCTCCATCATTACGAACTTATCCACTATTGGAACTCATATTTCATTGTTGTTATTGCTATGGTTTTTTCTTTTCGTTTTATTGCGTTATATTACTGTTTTTATTGCACGGAGACTTTTCTTCTCAAATTTCAGTGTTATATTAACAAATTTTTGTCAGTTGTTACAATAATATCAGTGACAACATAATAATAGCAATGGTAATAGTAATAGCGACCTAAGAGATGCAGCAATACTGATGATCACAGTCATAATCACAATGAGCTTATGAATTCAGCAACAATTATTTGAGGCAATAGAGCTCGTATCTTAAAAAATATCGAATTCGCCAGAACACGACCGGATGCCTAGTTGAGAATATACTCAGATGACTGGCATCGGCGACGTAGAGTGGTCG
This sequence comes from Anisakis pegreffii, assembly GCA_035041965.1. Lineage (NCBI taxonomy): Eukaryota > Metazoa > Nematoda > Chromadorea > Rhabditida > Anisakidae > Anisakis > Anisakis pegreffii. The sequence goes on from JAPYMA010001035.1 coordinate 11,492, forward strand.
AACAGCATGCTTGAAGCGTTCTTTCATCGCAATTCCATGAGCTATTGGAATGGTTCTGTCGGAACTGCCGTGACACACCAACACGGGCACTTCGATTGCTGGTGCACGTTCGTAACTGCAACAAATCATGCTTGATCTTACTGAGTTGCTTCTATTATCATTGTGATTAGCATCATTGTTAAGATTATACTTGGTGTTGCATTGTAAATTTCTGTTACGGCAAAATTCATAATCATTGTCATTATTTTCGTATTATTATCACATTTTATTACTGTCATTTAATGCGGTTATCTTCATTGAAGTGTCATAACCGTTTTATCACATCACCGTTTCAGTTGCACGAGAATTGTTCTATTTTCCTCTCAACGATCATATGGAAAAATTTTGATAGCAATGGTTTTTGATTCGCTCTGATCAATTCGCGAACGTTCTCATGCAGCCAGCCAATATACATTGAAGGAAATCCATTGAATTTTGATGCATTTGAGATTAACCTTTTGAAACGATCCAGAAAGCAAGTGTCTGATGTTGGATCATTCTTGAAAAGCAGTCTGAATCCGGAGGTGAATGGTGCTATCAGAATAATTCCACATAAATTCGACGGATGTCGTGCGGCATGTGCCACTGTCGGCGCTGTTCCTATGCTGAATCCAAGCAAAACAATCTGCAAGAAATTCAAAAAAAAAGATGATTAGTCAAATTTTCAATATCTCTTTCGATCACGGATTTCATCCACTCAAAATGGACTATCCATAATCATCATTCAGAAGAACGAATGAAATTTTCTGGGAGTATTGTGCTCACGCCAGAATACGAAATGTAGAGAATCTCTACAATTCGAAACTTTTTCTTTCGTTTAGAAGTTTTGCTTAAATCCAAAATTTTTGCTTGCTTAAACTAAACTAAAGAATTTAAGCATGATTATTCGATGAAAGTTTCGTACACATGATGTGTTATGTAATGAGATATCTCACAAATGATTTAACTTATAGTCGATGAGCGCAAGATAAGTATGTGCTCGATGAAAATGTAACCTACACGAATATCTGCACCACGGGTGACCAGAATATGATTGTAAACGGCCTCAATGTCAGAGTAAATATTCTTTTCGGAAGCGTGACCTGTACTCGTACCGAAGCCAGAATAATCATAAGCATACACATCAACATCGAGTTCATCCGATAGCCATCTGGAGGAATTAAAATAAGAATTTGATTTTCGAGTTTTTTTTCGAAAGATACCATCAGAACTATCAGGAATGCTCCAGATTACTTGATCTCTAATTGCTCTCTCTAATTTTGAGCAGGCCACGACATATGATCGAGATATTTTGCGTTGAGAGATTAGGATTCTTTGATTATTCTTGATTAAAGGTGTTCAACCTGGGCTATATTGCCCAGCACCTGGTGGGAACAATGAGTGAATGAACGAATCTGATGAAAAATCGAATAGATAAGCGATTTTGGGTTTCACGCGTTATTGCAAGCAGCTGACGCTATTCATCGCATTGGAACGCTTGCACGTAGTGTTTTCGATTGGAATTTTAGAATTTTATCTTAACAAATGTAATTGGCTTCGTGTATTTGCAATCGACTTGACTTCAAATGCAGTTGCAATTGATTTCCTTTTCTGTGTGGAATTTTATCTTAACAAATGTAATTGACTTGGTTTTTGTATCATTTTGATGAGCGTGCTTAGGCTTAATGTGCAGTGCAAAATCGTCACTGTCTTAAACTATCAACTGTCTTCAGAGCGGTTATTAGATATTGTTAAATAAGGAATGGAAAGTGGGCGATTTGACTATAGTTTTAATTCAATTTGGCGACTGAATGAAAATGTTGAGAGCTATTAACATATATGATAGTAATTAAATTTAAACGAAATTAGGTGATCATTGTAAGCTTAAAACAGCGGCTGAGCGCAATGATCAGATCAGATCAAATCAAATCAATAGAAGAGCATAATTTTGAACATTTTGAAGTGAGATGAAGATAATCGCCTGAATTAGTTTCACTTCTCATATCGCTTTTAGCCGATTTGAAATCAGTACCATCGGCTACGAGATCTCATTTGGAAAAATATTGTTGAACGTTTATTGTTAAGAAAAGAACCATAGTTAAATAATCGGATGTTTTGGTGCAATTCTAACCTCAGATTAAGTCCTTCACTTTGTAAATAACATCCCAAATCAGATCCGTTCGGCTGCGAGAAAACGACGACCTCAAAAGCAAAAACATATCTCAATTATAATTCACGAAATAAGGCAGAGGAACGAATGAGGTTAATTTCATACGGAAAGCCTTCAAAATTCAATCAGAGATTTCAGATGATATGTAATAGCGGCTTTAGAAAGTATCGTGGGATTCTGTGCCGAACCCAAAACATTCGTTCCAGCAGATCACCGGCGGAGTCACTGAAGATTCCGTTAATTTGCTTCGAAAGTCTCGGACAAGCGCCGAATTCAGCATTCGGCTATCTGCTTTGGCCAATACTAACTCATATCATTGAAGAAATTCTGTCGTGATGATTGCAGATCTGTTCTCCGAACTTGTACAATGATCTCAGGCATTGAGTTAAACGAGCGAAAAAGTGAAATGCTTCAAGAGAGACGTTTCGGGCATTCAAGAAATAAATATTGCAGAGGCGTTTATACGTATGCTCGTAATCAGTTATTGTAGTTTCTGACCGAATAAATTTGCGAATGGAAAAAGTTCAGAAACCTGAACAGTTGATAAGTGTCAACGTACCACATCCTCAGTGAGAGAACTTCGATGTGGATTACGATTTTTGATGAGCAAAGTTGTTAACCATGAACCTCGTGCAGTTTTAACGAACCTAGTTTCAATGCCTTCTAAATCGACCCGTCGCCGCTTTATCGCCAGCAAATTCCGTGGTCTTATTCGAGCACATTCGAATTTTCTGGCCTTCAATTAGGTTTCATTATAATAAGGATTATCTTTGCAAATAACAGATTATAGCGCATTGTAAGCTAACGTTCAGTCATTGCGACTTTGCATCTGGCTTGCTATTCGGGTGCTTATTCAGTGCATCTTTCGATTCAGACTGCTTAAAGATCATATCTGGAGATAGAGCTTCATTTGTTTGGATATTCCACCACTAAGGGGGTAGCAATGTAACCATCTAATTTTTTTGTTGCTCAGATTGATTTCTATATTTCGATCCCAATCCCGGGATCTGTTTTCTGAAAAATCTCAGCAGTTCGGGCACTGATAAAACACGATATTTTGTGTGATTTTGGTTATACACTCATCTTGAATTACCCATCAACCATTCCCAGTTCATTCATGTGTACTAATATCTCTTGCTTGCCATCTATGTGGCAACAACTGGATAAATCGTTACATATTAACGCCAAGTCGGCTTTCTTTGGAATATAGTAAACATAGATTTCGTAATGTTATCATGCATACTTCGCATTTGGTCAGCATTGTCGCTCTTTTTCCCGTTTGTGATCGTTCTACAGTCCCAGAGTTCGGGAATGAATCCGAGATCCAAGTCCGATCTCGGGGTTGTAAAGCGATCGGGATATTGCAAGCACTAGCTCAGTTAGACAAGATCTTATGCTATGGATATAGTGATTGCTGCTGGTAATATATGCGAGTTAAACTGACTTGAGTATTTGATAGTATTTGATAGCAAAATATATGGCCTTTTCATGAGCAACTCCATTGACGTCGTGATGTAAACGTTCCTCTACGTATGATTACGATGAGGAACGACCTCAGAGCTATCACAAAATCATGCGTTACTTTAGCATCGATTTCGAAATCGATAACTTATTCGCGTCTTTGTTAATAAATGATCGTTGATGAAAGAATCAGCAGTAGTTTTCTCGATGCGGCGGATGGTTGTGCCGGTAGTTATGAATGGAAAACAGCAAAATTCATACCTTTGAAGCATATTTTAATTCAATGCAAGTGTTATTTTCATCGTGAACCTCAATCACATAGCTGAGTCCTCGTTGTGGTGGATGAAACGCTAGTTTTCGAGTGATCAATTCAGGGATTGGAGGACAAAACACATAGCACGATGTTCCGATACACTGTAAGCAATCACTTCAACATTCTAGTGGTAACTGATAATTGATCTGTATCAATTCTTATCAGTAATTAAAAGATTGAGTAAAGCATTTGTGCAGCGAAAATGTTGCGGGAGCATTTCCTATCTTGAGTGTATACGTTTAAACTGATTATAAAGTAAAATATCGCTAATTCAATTGAATTTTTCATAGAACAACTACAAATCATTAAATGATCAATAGACATTCTTTGATGTTTCTCATTCATTTCGAGTCAATTTCTTCACAGTCGAAAAATCTGACTTCGATTCATGATTTGGTTGAAAATGATATCAACTCTTAGTACATCTAGCCTTTCATTTAGCAGTGATCAGCTGCAACACAAAGAAACATTTGATAGTGTCTAAAGTTATGCACTAACTTTAAGGATCAAAAAGAAAACTTCGCCGCATCCATATCGTTTTTGATGATTCGAAACGGAACTACTGCTTTGACCTGACCTTTTACGACTCCTTCGAGATCTCGTTATTGTTTCATCACCGGATTCATTGGAATTTGATATATTGAATGACTGGAATCGATGTTATTCCTAATGAATTCTGTCTGTCATTTTTTGCAGTCGTCATTTCAACTTCATAACACAACAGAATGAGGAGATGCATTCGTTTTTGTGATGCAGTTTCCTCAGAATTTTGACTGTACTCTTCATGAAAATGTCGAATATTCATTCAGAAAATTGCTCTAAAACAGGCAATTTCATGTGAAAGCATACGGAGAAATCAGTTGTGAACGGTGGCAGAGCAATGCTATAGCTGGATTGTGATTCTGAGTTGGCTCCTTCGGTTGACTCTGTCCAACCCTCTCGCAATAAACGATCTCGAGTTAAAATCCGCGAATCTGCCCTCCAAATCGTAGGTCTTGTCATCCGACTAAATTCACGACCGGTTCTTACACTGACGATGAGGAGCAACCGATCGAAACAAAAATAAAAAAATACGAATGCGAAGTGAACTCGATGAATTGCTGCTTCTTGACGGCGTTCGATTCGGAATATTCGTTTGTTTGTGCAAATTCTTAGCGAAATTTTCGACGTTAATCTCCCAGTCCAGTTGCTTTCCATACTAACATAGCATTTCCCTATGAAAATTTGCCACTTCGCTGTAGGCGATAAGGAGTTCGAATTTCTTAACTTAACGTCTGATCTTAAGGAGTTAATTTAAGGTGTTAAATTTCATCCAAATCAGTTGTTTTTACTGCGAAATTGCATTAGTTTCTGAGGAACTCTGAATGTAATGTTCGATTTTTATGCGCATCATTTCCAATCCATATATGTAAATACTAACTGCAAGATAATGTATGTTGTTGAAAGAAATTAGTTAATTGATGAAGAATGAGTCAAAATGGTGAATAGGTAGACCTATAGGAGAGATATTTAGAAAATTTTTTAACTCCTCAAAATGTAATCCATATACTCTACCTCAGTTGATCAGTATTATTGTGGGTTTTAGATCTTTGCAAGAACGGACTGAATTTCGGATGAATCAATTGCTTATGAAAATCTACACTGAGAATTGCTCAGCTGTGCAAAGTTTGCTCAGTTCCATTTATTGTTCAAGAACGCATTATCATACAGATTCGAGCCAACTCATTTAAAACCTCAAAAATTCTACATCGAAATGTTTCATGTAAAGATAAATCAAGATTATAATGTTCTTCAAAAGATTTATCATACTTTTCAATACAAAAATGTACAAAGTACCAATTCCATAATCACATTAACAGTAAAATCCAAAGAAACACAAACTGATTAACGAAAGTCCGATACTTTGTATGAACATCACATGAAAACCACTCCAAAATATCACATCAAATTACAAAAAAGTTAATGCAGATCTTTAAAAACAAAGAATTGCTGAAGAAAGATCATGAAGATGTGAATACGATCAGAGCTAGATAAACAACAATATGAGTGAAACAATTATGTAAATTCTACTCCTAGCAGTAATTGTATTAATTGTGGCAGCTATGAATAATAATCAAAATAATGCACGTCAAATAATCAAACATTGCACTCAAAATGAAAAAAACGTGATATTGTACCATGGCGACAAATCGCCAGCGCTTCCGGACCCTTTTCTACACATGCATCGATTGTTATTACAAATATCTGAAATATTTAAAATAATAGTTGTAATAAAATTTCGATGGCATTATCGCGATGAAGGCAAAATTTTTCGGTATTTCGGCAACACCTGAAATAGCGAAGAACTGCTCGAAGGAGTCTAAATAACGTAAATACAAACACCTTGAACAAATTTCAGCAGTCAAATAAAAAATCGTTGACATACACTACCTAATAATCGGGTCGCTGCAGTGAAAGCAAATTTTTTTTGAGAATTGAATTGAACTAAACGCTACAAATCACTGGATAAAATGAAACGAATTCGTGAGGAATTCCAGAAATAGATTGAAATAGCTGGTAACATAATTTACGAATTAAATTATCGCTGTTAACGAAAAACTTTCAAAAACAATTGGACGATATGTGACGAATGCTCTTGAACTCAGCATAAAATTGATGGTTTCACATAGAGCAAGTTCGTTATATTGTGCTAGATCGCACATTCAGATTCATCTCCCTTAACTAAATGCACAGAAATTGCAAGCAAGTTTCAGAGATCAGTGGTGGCCAGCAACGTTACAAACGTTTGATAGTCTGGCCAGTCCGGAAATGCAGAAAAAATAATGCAACAAGTAATTCTTGGTATACAAGTAATGAAGGATTATACAGGAATAGTTCGGCGACTATGTCAACTAAGCAGACCTCCTCGGTTAACATATTCAAACTCTAATAGAGTTCTTACAATTAGATTAGCGACGTCTTGTTTTGAAGTGATTTTGCAACTTGATGAACTTTATAAATGAGCGCGTTTACGAAACGCATTCGCAATACACTTGAAATCGGTTTCTAATAGTTTTGCATATTCTTAAGGAGGATTAAGAGATTACGTCGGTAATTTTCTAGTCTTGCTAGATTCTGAGTTTACGGAATCCAAACGGCGGTGCATTTGGTTGTTCGTCCCGTTCTGGTTATATTTTTCGTTCTTTTCGCACAATCATCGTGTAGTTTCGTCTGTGTTTTTGATGTTTCTAAATTTTAGCTGATGCTTAGGAGATTGTGATTCATTCGTCAGATTTCAGTTGAGTTCAGATTGTTGTTGAACGCTAATATTGATGACCATGGTTTCTGGCATGTCGAGAGACAAAGCGTCGGAGATTGATCAGTGGTTCACGCAATTTTCAAATGAATGTTAGTTGCGCATATCTTCATGATTACCAATATTCTTATGTTTGCTCTCTTCTGATCTTTTAATCATCATTTATTATTTGGAATGAAGTGAAAAATGGAAAATTTAGGCGAAAAGAAAATTGGAGCTGCATGGGAAGCGCAGGAAGGTCTACAGAATCGTCTGTTCAGGATGTACGAAGAAGAAATTGCCAAATTACCGCAGGTATGAGATTTTCATAATGAACACGTCTTTTTATTCGTGGTTTCGAGTTGGATTGTTCAGAAAACATTCACATACTTTATTCCAGTAGTGTATCTCTTTGAAGCCAATCTTGTCTTCACCCACTTCAAAAGACTTGTTTTTAGAGTGTGGTTTTTAAAGGATTGATCACTTTTCAGGAGTTGCTGAATATGAAGTTGACCGACCTCATTGAGAATATAGAAAATGAACCACAACCAGGTTCGTTGTTATATTCATTTGTATATCTTGTCTATCTTTGCTGGAGATCAAGTATAAAACATGAGCAATTTCCTTTATCAAGGAATTTTTATTTGGATCGGCAGATGTCTGTATTCTTTTGAGTTTTTAACGTTTAATCAAATTAACTTACAGAGTCACCAGTGCCTAAAAATCCACGTGAAAAGTCGCCATTATTTGGCACTGAGGTAGCAGGTCGTCTACTGCGAAACACACGAGCTCGTGAGAACCGGGAACTTAATGGCACCGTCCTTAGGCCACCTCCAACAACAACTCGGGGACTAACTCTAGGAACCACCGTCAAAAGACCGCCGAAGTGAGTAATTGTTCAATCGAAAGCCGGAAACATTTTCTCTTAATTGAAAATCATCGAAATAAATTCACATTTTTTCTCGGTTATGTTTCATCCAAGTCATGATTTGTTGAAAGGTGTCGATTTTGTGAAGCGTATTGAAAAATTGAATTGAAGGAATGTTTCGTAGAATCTAATTTGTGTCTTTTTCAATTGATTTTATCCGTTGAATCGTTCACTCGATTTTCTGGTTTAAGGTCTCGACGGGAGTTGGTCGCGAACACACCTATGGGACAAGTACGACTTCCGCCACGTATTACGCCGAAAGTTCAAAATGGGTAAGTTGAATGGATTGAGTTATCTATCAAATTTTGATAAATGTTATTTGAAAGATTGAGAAAATTTTCAAAAACTACAACCCTTAGTTGGAGAATTCACTTAGGCAGTAAACATATGTAATCCTTGATGAAAAAAAAATTTGTCAATTGTAGTGCTGATCTCCACTGTCGTGCTCTGAAACCTGGCGAGTTGACATTTTCGCTCACCGGCACTCCCGTATTGGCTGATGGCGGTTATCATATTGACGATGATGCGCAGCAAATTGCACAGGTATGTTCGAGTATTGTTCTGTTTGATTGCAAGTGATGGGCTGGATTTTCCCTGATTGATCTTTCCGTCTAACTGAACAGAAATTGATAGCTTTCGATTACTTTCAGATGCTGAAATTCGATGAAGCTGAACTGACACCAGAGACTCGGAGTGTTGTGCACGGCCTAAAGACAGTGATCCGTAGGATGCACAACGCCGATGGTGATGTCGCATAAAGGACTGAGTGCTGGATTTCATTATTACTACTTTTTTAATATTGTTTTTTTTTGTTATATGTAAATATTGTTTGTGTATTCTCTGCCATGCCATCATCTCTTGTTGAATGATTGTTTGATTTATTCAATACTTCATGTTTTATGAAAATCATTCCTTTGAATTTCGATATGAAATATGAAATTTTTGATATGTTTTGCATTGATATGTTTTGATTCTCGTGTAAATATTTGATTGTTTGATTGATATGCACTGATTAATTGATATGTTTTGATACAGTGACATTGATATGTTTTGCTATGAAATAAAATTTTGTAAAACGATTCGTTTTTGTTTAACTGATCCTTGGGATATTGATGGTTTCTTGATCCATCAAGTGTTTACTTGACCAACGAGATAGTTAGTCTTGAGATCTTGTTCAAGCCTGATGCTTGAACGTCGGCAACTTTGGGTGATTGTTTCATTTCGTCGCCTTGTAGAATGTTGTGTTTTTGGTCGCACAGTCCTTGAAAATAATGTAGTGGTGGATTGGTCAGCGTAATTTGACTGTGAAAGAAATTTTTAATGGGTTTCCAAGGTTATGAATTTTTCAGCTCATTGACAGATTTGTTGTGTTGAAAAATGACCGCAATCGGTGTTCCAATCAAGATCCTTCACGAGGCTGAAGGTCACATCGTTACACTGGAAACATCAATTGGTGAGGTGTATCGAGGCAAACTGATTGAGGTCTTTATGAAAGTTTATTTCATTTTGTTTATCTGATTGCAGTGGAATTGAAGCGCAGAGTATTTGCAGTTTCAAATGTATTTGAGTGATTTTTCAATCGGTTAATTTTTTACGTATTTTTAGTGGCAACTAATATTGTTACTTGATGTTATTTTGAAGTGAAGTTCTCAGTTTAGTGAGATATTTGTTGTATTTGTTTGCAGGCAGAAGATAATATGAATTGTCAAATGAGTGATGTGAATGTGACATTCCGTGACGGTCGAACGCATCAGTTGGATAACGTTTTCATTCGTGGGTCGAAAATACGTTTCATGATTTTGCCGGATATGTTGAAGAATGCACCGATGTTTAAGAATATTGGACGAGCGCAGAAGGGTGCAGTTGGCATGGGAATGGGTGACAACAGAGACGGACGGACATTCCGAGGTATGGATCGTTGAGATTGAACGATTCATTGATTTGTTGATGAAAACTTTTTGAATAGTTTTGATGGTACTTTCACTTCTAACGTTTTTGATTTCAAGCGAGCGAACACATTCAATAAAGACAATAAGTTAAGAGGAAATTTTTTAGATGTTGGAGGTGATTTAAATTAATTTCAGGACGAGGTACATCGTTCCGCGGCCGTGGAGGACCAGGTTTGCGGGGTGCACCTCGCGGAGGACCAGGCGGTGTTCCGCGTCCACCGTTCCGAGGATAATCCATTTGTGAATGTGTCGCTCTGCGTGATTATCTATCCAATTGACTCCAAAAATTGCGTTTCGCAAAAAATTCGGCGGAAATGTCATGAAATTATCCCAAATTCCGATCATATTCACAGCTATTGTTCAGTCGTTATTGTTGACCTCGCTCGAGCACTTAATATTTATTGTTTTAATTGTCGTTGATTTGTACTCTTTGTTTTGGTCTACCATTGTTGTCTTTAAAGAATCATCAAACGTTGTTATCGGAGTCATTTGAATACCATCAACTGACGTTTTTCCATTGACTTATCCATTGCATTGGTTTGTTTTCCAGTGAAATCGCTCACTGAATATATTCGTTTCGTTTTTATTTTTTGTATTGTCGTATTTTTGTCATTCTGCAATCTACAATATCCGATGATTGGAATTCATTATGAAATAAACTAATGATATTCATTATGAAATTTGTGTTGAGTAAAATTACATTTCATTGCACAGTTGAAACCAGATTGGTCTGCCTACCAACACTTGAGTATCGTACCATTTCTTAATGATTTAATGATGGTGATTGCAAGCGATGCGTTGTTGATTTGTGTCGCATTGTGATGGTTTTAGACGAATTTTGTTTCGTGGAAAAAACTGAAACGGTGATAAAGATTGCTCAAAAATTTCGAGTTCTCAAGAAGTTGAGCCGAATGAAATGAAATATGATAAATTTCTTAGTTGGAACTTCAAATGGTGCTGTTACGAAATGTGACGAGATGAATGTTTGAAAACAGAGATGGCATTGAAGGCATTCATGCGTTGATGTTTGCTAGCGAGTGGATATATGTGATTTCTTTCGAAATCGGATGGATTTCTTTTTTTTTCGTGGGAGAAAATTTGGAAGAAGTTGATGTTTTCTGAAATTAAAGGTGTCAATCGGTCTATGATATTTCCGAGGTCTTGAAAATGAGTTTTGTGGAACATGCATCACCGTACCACCAATATCAGCAGTCTCCGTCGCAAATGGCTGCGGCTAGCGCTATCGGCTCACCACCTGATCAGATGAATCCTCAGACATCTCATCTGAATGTCGGTCCAAATGTGAATCCAATTCAAGGCACTACAAAATTGTCAAATTCTCTGAACGAATGGTTCGAACAAATGGTCAGTGATTTCCGTATTTCTGTATGGTTTGAGTTGTTTTTGAAATTGAGAATTTCTTTGCAAAAAGATAATCCGTTCTTTATTCATTCAGATTGAGATGCGACGTCTAAAAGCATTGCTTTGTCATGCAGCATTTTCGTCAGCACTCTATTTGCTGTTTGCGTGTGTGTTGCAAATTTCTTTGGTTCACCCGATTGGCACCATTTATGGTTAGTCTTTGGATGAGTTCAGTATAATTTTTAAGAGTTTCTTTTTGAGTGGCAAAGAGCTTTTTCTGAAGTTTCATTTGTGGATTCAATTGAAAGTATAATCGAGTAGTCGAAAATGAGGGAGATGAATTAATTTCTTGCAGATATCTTATCATTATTGTCGTCGTCACGTACGATTCTGTTCTTAGTTGGTTATGTGCTGATGAATACAATGTCGACGTATATTATTGGTCGTTTTCTTTTGCGATTCGACAGTGAGAAAAAGTATGTATGATTTTTTTATGGTATTGTTTTGGAGCAAGAATGATTTTGTGACAGGAGGATTATTGAGATTCGATTTTATTTGCTGTTCATATGAGAGATGAAAGGGATTAGAGGGGAATTGTAAAGAGGTATATGTTCAGATTGTCGAAAAAAGATTGTCATGTGTGGTGTGTATTGGCTGGTTTTATTGTTCTGGATAATTTGAAAGGACATCTACTCTTAACGGGTTCTGGCGTGACGTTCGTGAAAGGAATTATTGTGGAGTAAGTTTTTATGTGCTTTGGAAATTTTTGTTTTCTCCACTTGAAAGAGAAATTCGTATGTTTTGGTAATGTTCTTCATATTTCATATAATTTAAATATTGAAAGAGGTAATGTGCATAGAAGTGAAAATTGCCTGGAGTTTGAGGGGTTTGCGAGCGATTGATTCACTACGGAAGATTCAGTGCGCACTGTGAACTGAAGTGCCCTTGTTGGAGGTGAAATAAGACTTAATCAAGAAAATTTCAGTGCTCCATCATTTATCGTACACGTACCGGTGTTAGTGGCTACCTTCATGAACGTTTTCGAATGTGATTATCGCCTTCAGATTCCTGCCTTCGAGGTTAGAAACTTATGATTAATAATTTTTTCCTAGGGACATTTGATCATATTTTGTATTACGCTGTGAATTTTGAACGAATGTGAGTGAAGTCAGTGTGAAATTTCAAAAGATTCAGTGTGGAAATTCAGGATATTTGAGTTGATAGTTTTATTTTTCAGTTTGGTGCCGTCCATCAGCTGCAGTCAGCGCTACGTTTGGGCAACGAAGCCGCGTCGAAGAGTCTTCTGGTGGTTGGAAAATGGACTGTCGTTTTTACATTCCTGATAGGTTTGTTTGGAATATTTGACTGAAATTTTTTGAATTTTTCCTACTTTTCATTTTTGTATTTGCATGACTTTTCTTGATTTTGTAAGTGGTTGTTTGAAAAAGGCAAAAAATCGTGAATTGGAGAATCCCGTCGGGAATTTTTGCACATTTTCAGGACTGCCAATGTATGGATGGACCATATTTCCGGCCGTATTTTCCGTTCGAATTGTTTTCTCGACGCTGGTTCTTGCCTACTCTCAAGCGATTCTTCATTATCTATCGCTGAAATGTTTGAAAGCATTGGTTTTGCAGGTATAAAGCCTATTCCTTTTAGAACTGTTCTATTGTTCAGTATTTATTCCCAGGAGTGAAGTTACTTGCTTTCGAATTATTTAAATTTAATAAGTGATAATTTTACAAGAAGGATTGCCATTTTGCAGCATTACACCTTTGCTTTGCCTCCAGCGCACGCAGTCGTAGATCCAACTCCGGAACAGTTACGCACACTTCCGAATGCGATGGAATCGACGTCTGTCAATTTGAAGGTATCAGTTGATTGGTGAAAGATTTGAAGAGATCAGATTTGAGTCCGTGAATGTTCGAAATCGAGATAAATTAGATCGGTTTCGGTTAAACGATTTACTGCTTGATGCGTTTATTTGGTTGAAGTTATTTGGCTAGCGTTGAAAGCTGACATTTCGTCTAGGGTGGAAAATATGATTGATCTTTCAGACATTTGCATTTTGGGATCTGCGAAAACTCTCCGCGAACAATTATCAACGACGGATGGTATTGTTTTCATTGAGTCAGCCAGGTTAGGTTTCATTCGCTTATGTTGCGATAATCGCTTGCAGGAATAGTTTAGGAGACAACTGGAGTGAATTACAGAATTTAATAATAACATTTCAGGTGGTCATCCACGTAATTGGAATTCTGTACGAACAATTTGTATGGAGGTATTGGACAAGATTCGAGTGAGAATTGACGAAGAGAATGCGAGAATTCGGAAGGAAACTTTCGCGAGTTTGGTAAGCGTGATAATTTTATTGATAATAGTGATAGTAATTTGAATTTCGTTTGTTTGAATTGAGACTGTTGAGAATTGAGTTGAGTTCATGCTTGTGATTATCTTCTGAAGTCTGTATGTGCTTTATAGAATCGGCTTTCGAGCAATGGCTATCTGATGGGAGGAATGCCAGGCAGCAATGGTGGTGGTCCAACAATGCTTTTGCCGAATCAACTTCGCAAAGGTTCTGCACTCGTTTGAGTTTTATTTCCAGGAATTTCTGTAGTACTTTGTAATTGATCGCAGTTGCAATTGATTATTTATGTGTATTTATTTCTTCTTCTTCTGCAGACCACGATCTTCGCAGACGTATCGTGAAAGATCAACCGATGAGTAAGGCTCAGTCTGTCATAGCGTCAAAATCTGGTGTGCTCACCTTCATGCAGAAACTGAGATCAAGTTTATTTGATAACCAAGAGCAAATTGTAACGGCACTCGAAGAGACTCTTGCGATACTTTCCACTGAAAGTTTGTTTTGTTATTTTTATGATATTATTCATATTGTTGTTATTATGACTGTCTTATTGTCTCATTGTCTTATTGTGTTAATATTGTGTTCGTATTATTTTTATTGATCTTGTTATTAAATTAAGGTTTATGTATGTTGGTGTGGCACTCGTATGAAGAAGACCGATTCGGTGTGGTACAAAAAGATTTGGGAACGGTTATATCGCTGATGCTGAAATTGGTGGTTTCATTGGACAAGTATATTCATAACTTGAAACCAGTTAGTTCGCTTAATATCAACTGTTCTCTTTGAATATCTATTGATTTTGGTGATACTGACATTGATAATAATATTAAAGAAAGAAGTTATCTTAATGATATGACGATAATAATAATGATAGCAGTGGCAATAATCGTAAGAATTGAATGGTTTGTTGTAGAGCCGGGAATCAGACCAACCAAAAGAGCAGTCAGCATCGAATAATTCAGTCTACTATACACTGGAAACAACAGTTTGTTCAGCACTGTCGAGGATTGTCGCAAAATTCAAAGGAACACTGAAGTAAGTTACCGTCGGAATTGGATTGATATCGTAAATGAAGGGAGTTATCGTAAAATTTAATCTGGGAACAAAATCTAGAAATGTGGAAGCTTTTATTTCTTCAATTTTTACGCCTTTACATTTTTCAATTTGATTTTATCCATTGTCAGGGAATTCAAACTTGCAGCAATATTCTTATAATTTCATTTCAGATCGATTCAGCTGAGCGACGATGAATTAGCGCTATTGAATACACTGACTCAAATCACCGCTTGAGAAACGCACTTAATTTGGACAATTCAGGGCGGAAAATCTTAATGAAAAATAATCCGAGGAGTATTTGGGAGAGATTCTTGAAAGGAATTTCTCATAGAAACTTTGGAATATTCGATAGATTTGTAATCAGATGCAAAATTCTTCTAAACTCATCCATCTCTTTTGCGCATAACATTTGTAAAATTTTAGTTTTCCGTTGATTTATAATGATTTTTTGGTTGCTGATGTTGGTTGTTTGAGGTATTACGTGTATGATCGTACGTGAAACTGACTGAGATCAGTGTGTATTTATCTTTTATCGTTACCATTATTATCACTCGAAATATGTTGATTAAATTTTTGATTGTATCAAGTTCTCAGATTATCGGTGTTTTTCTATATATGTCCTTGATTGAAATTTTTTTAAAATAGTGTTTGTGGATGAATTCTTTAGTAATACCGATGTATCAACTAAAATATAGTGTATGAATGTTAAAAGAACGTTTTGCTTTAATTGTAATCAATTTTGTTACACATTCGTTATCGCTTCATTCGTGTACCTTCAACGTTGATATTGCTACTTTTGATATTTTTATCGTTGTTATGAATCGTATTTGCTACCTGTTATTGACTTTATTTAATACCTTCATTTGTTTATCTTTACAATTTGGTAAAACAATTTTTTACTCATTTATTTAAGTTTACTCTCTACATTTCTTCTGTTTGTTTTGTGATTGTGAGATGTTGTTATTGTTTGCTTTGTCTTGTAAGGTGACGATTGGAAATATTTTAAATTTCAAATTGAAACTGCCGATTTTGAGGAAATAAATAAAAAATTGTGACTGTAATGATGTGCTGCATTAGGCTATGACCTAAAATCAAGACGTCTGATGGAGGGATTCAAAATAATGTAGGTTTATCGAGCTGGAAGGCGTAGTACAAGTCTACTTAAGGTATTTTAAGATTGTATATTTGTAGAGAAGTACATTTGATACAGTATTTACCCATTGACTGGGAAGAATATATCTCATTTATATTACACACAAAGCAAAATATAGTGTGATCCACTTGGGAATTCCGTCATCTCAAGTGGATATCTCTCAGTGACACATTTACATATAAAGGAATAAAGCATTCCATATACACATTCGAAATAGAACAGAATAT
Source organism: Anisakis pegreffii (assembly GCA_035041965.1). Taxonomy (NCBI): domain Eukaryota; kingdom Metazoa; phylum Nematoda; class Chromadorea; order Rhabditida; family Anisakidae; genus Anisakis; species Anisakis pegreffii. The sequence goes on from JAPYMA010001035.1 coordinate 27,768, forward strand.
AGAGAAGAATAAGATAGAAAATCTATTCCATATACATGTTCGAAATAAAAGGGTAGTCTGAATGAGAGTCCACTTACAGTTCAGATAAAAGACCAGGACAAGTTACATATGAATTGTTAGTTATAAAAACATAACTATCAAGCATTATTAGAAACCAAATAATCCACTAAATACACCAATATACTTGCTTGAATTACTTTACAGTGAGCATCTCTCTGAAGGCAGTAAAATAAAAACTCGGAAAAATATTCCAGGCGATTGCTCATTTGATTGTATAGAGAACATATGACATGGGTAGCAAGTCTTTCTTTGGTTTGATTATCAAACCAAAGCGAATAATTGAATAAACATAATCAACCAAACCATATGCAACAATAAAACAATACATTAAGATCTCTCAAACGAGATCAAAAAAATAATTTCTAAAACAATCACCATATAAGATCAAATACTTTTTCAAAATAATAAGTTATTATCATTATTACAGAATTTACTATAAACAACATTATTATCATTATTTTCGATAGAATAATCACGTGTAATATTATCATTGCTCTGAGATAATCTCCTATTATATAGATTAAGTTCATCAACCGATGGATACCTCTGAACATTTCTAGTATCTGGTCTTTATCATCTCTTAAAAATATTCGCTTTCAGTTTAGGTATTTACTCACTTTTTCCATTCTACAGTCAACATTCTATGAAGCTATGAGGAGATTCACTGGAATTTCTATTCAGCTGTCTCAAAAGTTTTGATTTCTCATCAAAGATAAGAAGTTAAGATTCTTAGAAGCTCATGAGAATATGACAGACAACCTCAGAATCGGAACTCTAATCATCAACTCACTTTCTCTTCCTACTGGCAAAAGAAGTTCTCAAGTGAAGAACTGGAGATGAGCGATCGAAACGAATGATCGCCGCGAATTGCTCTTCTGATGCTTCAATTACAGTAATTTTCATGCACTTTTTCAATTTTCCTATTGCATTTTCCAGCTGCTTCACATCACCGTCAATCGTACCAAAATTCCACAGCAGTGATTGTGATGAACGTAAGCGTGGGATGGGTTGGGCTCGTTGTTTCTTACACCATCGTATATAACTCTAAAGCAGAAAATTATCAATTGAAATGATTCAGGGATAGTTTCACCAATGGGAGAGCCTACGGATGTAGCTGCAACTGATAATTGTAATGTGACACTGCTTACAGATGGTAACTGATCAATGCACACGGTTCAAAATTGATAATTCTGATTACAACTCCTGGTATCAATGAGATAAATACCTAGGTACCATTCTTTAGCGTGTAAACGACTGAATAAATACGGTATTTCTCATGTTAACAGCGCATAAACTCTAACTGTAAGTAAATTCACGTTGATAACATATGAGGTGGCACATAGAGATTGAATCTTCAGTGTTACATTAAAACACGTAATGATATGTGGGATTATCCTCATTTTTAGGTTTCATCGTTCAGATGCTATCTTGCATAACTTACGTGCTATAAAGCCTCTGTGAACAAGAGTTCCAGATTTATGGAAGATCGAATTTATCTAAAAAGATCAAACCTCTATCATTGTAGCAACCCCTTGACGAGTGATATTGCTATGCAATGTCCGCAACAGAATAGTTTGAGGCCAACTCAACGAATCAGCCCATTCTTTGAGGGTGCGATCCGTTAGCAGAGGACAACTGAAATGATTTTCTAGCAATTAAACTGTCGTGGAAACAAACGATGTATCAAGTCCCGCAGATATCAAAATTTTTATCGGAAAGCAGTCAGACTTGTCATTTAATTTGATTTTAGTTCATGAATTTTGGATTGTGAGCACTTAACGTGGCATAAAACATATTCATGAGGATGATTTGAGTAAAAAACATCGCTTGGTTATATGAATCGCTGAGCTATATGAATCACTTAATGAGTTGGAAACGGACTGTTGAAGATGTGAGAATTGTACATCAACGAAAGCGATTTGTTTGTTGATCTCAAACAGCGGATCACCGATCAGTTGAACATCCTCTATCGTGCAGTCGATCAACGTGAAGTTCCGAACTCGAAGACGTCGCAAAAAATTCGCGAACTCTTCAAAACTGCAACTGTTTTCAAATTCGGAATTTGAATTCATATGATATGAGGAGCCGCAACTGGTTATCGAAATGTTATGACTTCTATGAAAGTAATTCCATAGGAATGATCTCGTTCGAAATGATTGAAGTAACGAGGAAAAAGCTGATGAGGTGATGCCTGGAATGAGAATAATTGCTTGGAACAGCTGACGGGAACATCCGATGATCCGTTCATCTACTGAGATGAATGTGCTAGCTGCGAAACATATCGTTTTCAATGAAAATCTGTTCCAATGAAATATCTTCGCTTTCAAGGTGATGGAAATTTCAAATTTCTGCTTTTATTAGTGAAAGTAACGGATATCGAAAACGAGTGAAAATGTCGCCGGAGATTACGATCTATTATGAAATTGATGAAACGTGGATAAAATGATTTTTTAAAGGGTGCCGTATGAACAACAGAAAAATAACTCATTGAAATGCAATACTGAATAATGAATATAATTATTGAGGTATCACTGAAACTGACCCCAGTGAAATAGTACAATTGATTAGATCAAGAGAATTAATGTGTCGTTTCAGAGAGCGTTGCAGAGTGTTTCGAGTCAAATGCCCCACCAGTCCACCTTCAATACAAACGGTCTCAGTAATCACCAAATGCCGTAAGGCAGAATCCAGCTGACATAACTGAAATTCACAGAATATGGCATTTACAAACGAAATAAAGCGTAAAATATCATTAGCCTCTGACAAATTAGCGATTGGCATCGCGATTCGCGAAGCAAAAAAAGCGAGATATTGAATGATGCTGGATCAGCAGTTATTTTGCCGGAAAGTTTTGATTTTTAAGGTGATTTTCTGATAGAAAATGAGCAATACATTAGAAAGTCGACTTAAAGTGTAAGTCAAAACGGATTTGTTTGTATGTTAATTACAGCAAATGACTTGACGAGATGGATTCAAGGAAAAAATTATTTGGCACAAAAACTTATCATTGCTCTTTCTGTGAAATAATATTCTTTTACAAAAAGTAAACGTTCCAAAACTGATAGTATAAGGAAATATTCTATCAAACTGTTGGTTCACGTACCTTTATGGTGGATTTCTTTGAGACCTTTGAATGGGGATCGCTTGTGGAATGTTCTGAATATCGCACTCGACAAACCTCATCTGATGTTTCGAATCTCATATGTACTCCTTTTATAGACTTCCTCGCCAGCATATCATGATGACGCTGTAATTTCAATGATACTGAAGAATATGGCTATATGTTGGTTGAAATTTTGAATTGTTTAGTAGAAATCAGCAAAAATTGATAAATATATACATATTTTTGTACTACTGAATCTTCCATATGTGCTCCGATGTATGTGGCCTAATGAAATCGCTTAGCAGTCTGAGATGTACAAATGCCGAAATTAGTATTAGCAATCGATGATGGAATGTACATTCATCTGACCTCAGAGAATCGGTTGTATTCGATAGAGAGAAAAAGCTTTCATGATCTTAAGCAAATCTGAGCATGCGGATATCTTGGAGATGGTAATTCTCATGTTCACTCAACGATGCAATATTGATCGAAACGCGATCAGTTGTGAAAGAGTTTGTTTGGATTATGAAATCACTCAGCGATATGAGGCATCATGTGAAATGTCCTTGATGGAACGCCCATTAGGAATCAGAAAGACAACTGCAACGTGTGAGCTTTATGTGACCGAATGACTCACCTGAATTAAATTATTCAATCGTTTATTCACCAGACGCAATGTGCAAATGGTGTCAGCATCAAGTTTGCTCAAAACTTCGAGAAGACATTTGTCTGGAACGTGTTCAAAAGAGTCGATTTTCGTTGTTAGTCGTGTCGATGAGATAGCTGATTTCAACGTCTGAATGAGGTTCTTGTTTAAGTTATATCAAGTGATAATTTCATCGACTGATTAATTGTTTGATGTGATCAAAGTAGTTCAGACTAACAATGATATATAGGTTATTGTTATCATTTTAAGGCCGTTGTGGTCATGATAGGATTTTATGAGTTTGGTGAACATCATTGATATATCTAATGAGTTCGGTAATAAGATTACAATTGTGTGCTAATTGAGTGATAACGTTCTAGGCCAATGGTTCTCATAGGGGGTGAAATTACCCATTTTAGGTAAATTGCAGGTGCTACGGGGAAATGGAGGGTGTCGGGAAATTAGTATTTTGTGTAGTTTTATGTTATGATAGGAATGCTATTGTGATTGTTTTTCAACTCAGGTGTGTAAATGCGGTTAGTTGATGGCAACACTCTTCATTCTCCTGAGTATCAATAGCTCGTCCAGGTTTTCATTTGTTTTAATAGGGTTTTCATTCTTTTCCGTACTGTTATAGTCGCTCTCATAGCTTTTATCACCAAAAGTGTTCTCTTCTGCTAATTTCTCATTCATTTTACTCAATAACTAAAGTCAAATTCTCATTCTATCAAGTACACTCTATAATTGATCATTTCACTGTCGAACGTTGTTGAGCAATTCAATTTGATTGCTGCAATGTTGATTTCGGCTGTCAACACTCGTCAACCTATCCAGTAAACAGTATGTGCTATAGAATGAGAAGTTGATTCGAACTGTGAAGTGAATTGAGACGAAATGAATGAGAAAAATCTATCAAGAGAATGCTTTCGCATGTAATAGCTATGAGAGTGAATATAACACGTCCAAAAAGAATGAGAATTCATCTAAATCACTTTGAAGTGAACGTGTCATTGACAATAGCTTTTCATGCAATCATAATCGATTGCAATACTGCATCATGGACGTGCTAACAAGGTGGAACGTAACGGTCATCTGAACATAACATGCGATTTCCTTATTCAATAGGGGGACGGTGGCCCGCCAGATTATCAAAAGGGGTAATGGAGCACCCGAACGTGAGAATCACCGTTCAGGGCTTTCTCAGGTCCTTTTTACTAACACGATTATTAATGTATCATTGTTATTAGAAATTATCTAATAAATATCGCACCCAAACGCCCTGTAAAAACTGTTTCTGTTAGAAAATTGATCATAAATATCTCTTTCATAAGCAAAAATCTCATAATGAATATAAATCACAATGAAGATGCATTATTACTTGTTTCACTAGAGGCCATACTACATAAGCATTTGTTGATGAAGATGGAATTCGATTATATAGCGCACTGTATCGCTTTCGATATCGTTCGTTCACGGAACTTAGATTCACGATCGATGAAGCATTCAACTGACTGTCTTGGTCACATTGTTGATGGAGATCGAACGTGGACCGATATCGGCGCCATAAACGTAGAGCCATCAACCTGGTGTCGGTTAGCTGAATCCAGAGGACCTTTTACGATTGATGAACAAATTCACTTCCATTATTCAACAACAAACATGCTAAGGAAACATCCCGATATAACATCAAAGTGTCAATTATTTATCGAGAAGAACTAGGCCTATGTGTTTAAGCATATGTTCTCAAATAATTCTCAGCACCTTTCGGATATTCTCATCTTCACGAACTCGAGTAAAATAGAAATAGAGCTGGCAATCTATTTAAAGTGTGAAATTTTTATGAATACCAAATAAACCGGATCTCCATGGAAACTAATCGTAAGCATTAACAGCTTTTAGAATTGTTCACGATTGCAATAGTTAACTAAAAACAAAGTTAAGAAAATGAACAACTTATTGAAAAACAATGGCACAGTGCAAAGAAATCTTCTCACATCAACAACTTCCTTGGGAAGAACATGATACAATTTGTTCTTTTAACTCACTGGTGAGAATATGAGTAAACAATGAGATCGCAAGATGAAATGCTATGAGCTTGGCCTCAAGGACATCATCAGAACATGTGATTTAGTTTTCCCTTAGCCAACATCTTTATCCACTTCAGTTATGTCTTAAGGCCAACTTAAGGCAGATCACCAAACTTTTTGATCTATTCGTCCCTCTTCTTTTAGTTTCAACTGCAAATTTCCATCGATTAATTGGAAGTCAAAATTCGCATCAGATAATATTTCAGTTAATGATATTTGAAACAATCGTTCAGCTCAACTGACTATGAGGATCAGTCAATTTGCATTCATGCTCATTTGCAAAATAATAAGGAAACATAAAATATGAATATAGGTAAGCCGGCAGAAAGCTTACTTAAGGAAGCGTTCCGAGAAAGAAATCATTATTTAACATTTTTTAAACTTTTGGTGTAGTGGGCTGAATTAGGGTTCGCGGGTACAAGCGATTCATCACTTGATTTCAGCCCTTTTCTTAACAGAGGGATAATATGATCATTAAGGTTATTTGATTGTTTTGAAGAAAAACTTTCAGCTATGTTGAAAGTTTGTCGAAGATAACTGATTTTGAGTAGATGATGAAAACGACTTCTTAAATTAAACAAGATCAAATTTTCTCGTTATAATCAAATGTTTTTGGGATAGAAGTTGATCACATCAGAATTAAAGAGATGTGTTCAAACAGTGGATACAATATAATACTAATCGCGGAGTTGCAATATTCCAGGAATATCGAGTATTGCTGCCGCTTGAGGTCAGCGAGTATCAACGTGGACAACTCTTTGCGGTTGCTGAGGTCAGCAAGAGCGAAACTGGCGGTGGATACGGAGTTCAGGTAATCACTGATCAACTCATTGCTAGGCTGAAATCTGCTCGAAGAGTTGTTCAATTCACAATATTTCCTGAATATTTGAAACGATGCATCTGAAGTTATATTCGAAACCAACAAGAAAGTAATGAAATATATAAGGTGATAGACAGATAGCATTTTAAAGTTTTCTGATCAAATCTGGACAATGCTCCATATCGCTGTTGTATATCAGCATCGATCCTATAGTCGTTCGTAACGAATGGCTTCTCAAATTTGTACTCTCTCAGTTCGTTGACTTGAAACCAGATCATTAAAAAAACTGAATTCAGGTCCTTAAACAAGAGGAATTCAAAAGTGATCATATAAAACCTGGTGAAACATTAAAGGGAACATACACATACAAAATATATTACTCGAAATCAAAATCGCCATGGGTATTCAGAAAATTACTACCAGATTCCGCGTTTATACTGCATGAGGAATGCTGGAATGCTTACCCGTATTGTAAAACCGTTGTTACGGTGAGTGGAGTAGTCCTTATTACCATATAATTGTTGGAATCGTTGATATCTTTATCATATCATTTGATCGTCGTCATTCACACGAGCAATATCATTATCACAATCGTTATCACAATCATTATTATTGTCATTGGTATCGTCATGTATTGTAATATTTATCACAATCGTGATTTCTTTGGTGTGAAAACAATCGTGAGCAGGTACTAGACGACACAAAACATTCTTTATTTCAGAATCCTGAATTTATGAAAGAAAATTTCTATCTAATCGTCGAATCGATGCATCTCGCAGACAACGGAGACACCGAAAATGTGCGTGCTCTCGTCTAAATTCTCGATAATTTCAATCGTTTTATCAGCCAGATTCACTGCTGACAATCTGAATTCACTCAAATGAAAAAATCGTGAGATATTGAATCAAAATTTTTCGATTGATATGTTCCTAATTTCATGAGACATACTTCAGAATAATGTGAGATCTACCAATAACCAGTATATCAATTGTGTTATCGTAGATCAATCATTATTGCTGCATATAACTTATGAAAGCAAATGAAATTAATGCAATGCTTGAATTAATGTTTGCTTGTTCAGGCGCTTGGTTTATCAGCAGAGTTACTCAAGAAACGTGAAGTTGTGATGGTTGATATTTATGACAGTTCTGTGCTAAAACCAAGTGTTCGTTGAATTGCACTGTTCATTTTGCTTGCCTCTTTGCCGTTCGATCAAATTCTTCGAATTACCGTCTGCATTTCTTTGACTAGTGATTCAAAATTTTTGACTCACACGGTCTTCTAACGAAAAGGCTGTTACTTGGCAAGGACTTCCATTCGGGGGAGAAGATATAATGGAAGATATATAGACTATTGAGAATATAGCTCTTGGATAATCACTAATGATAATGCTACATAGAAGAACTATCGAAGTTGAAAAGTATAAATGATATCTTCACATTTCAGGACATAACCCCGGAAACCGATCCGAGGGTTTTTAAATCAAAGAAAACCGGGAGAGGAGAGCTCAAACCAGATTGGAGTACTACATCGAAACCAGTTATGTGCTGTTATAAGGTCATCACTACGTATGATTTTGTCTTGCTCAGAGGGTTTCCTTGTTGATAAATCCACACTTTAGAACTAGTTAGATGGGGAATGAATGAAGCTTGTTGTAAAGGAAAAACAATGTATCTCATGAATGAGCAGTGGCCTGCCGGTTTTAGGTAGTGCAGATTCAATTCAAAATGTTCGGTGTACAACGACTCGTCGAAGGGTTGTGTCAAAAGCAATATCCTCGCATATTCAATAAATTCAACAGGTGCTTTTCATTCCGAAGGTGTCGAAAGAATAAGATAGTCACTTGAAAATGATTGTGTTAAAGCTGGTATATTAAAATGACTGTTTCATGAAATAGATATATGAAACGTTGCCTTAATTCTTTACGACTCGCGGATAAATTCTATACTACACTCTCTCTACATCCCAATTTTCATCCCGTTTACCTTGCTCCCTTGTAAGAATATCATGACAGAATCGTTTCATTCCGTTAAAAAATGTGTGAGATCAGGCTTAACCTATGTCTTCAGAACGAGCAATTCTTGATTCCGTTTGCCTCAATTCCAACAGATAAGCCCTTTTATAATGGATATTCCCATTTTTTGTGGATCTTCAGAGCTTCGAATGATTGTTACTTTGATTCAAGGGAAACATTTTGTGCGATCGACAGATGGTACGACTTAACAATGGAAGAAATTCGAGAAATCGAAAATGAAACAGCCGCATCGCTGAAAAAACGTATTAAAGACGATCAGATACGTGGAATCGTTTGCGATATAGGTGATCAGGGGAAAGTTACGTGATTTTGATGGGGAAGCTGAGTAATAAATATGTTTGCGAGTGTGAATGTGCGACAATATTAATGTCAAAACATTGACGACTTGAAATGTATATAACTCAAGATACCATTTTCTCTGGCAACCGAGGGATTGCTCGAAATTTAGAGATTCATTAGGATCAATTTTTACTGTCGATCAAAGCTCAATGACTGCTTAAGTTTTGGATTTACCGGGAAATAACAGCAAAAAAACGAATTTACTTTTAATATCCACGGTACTGAAACTTAAATTAATCAAACACGGTTACATATCATTCCAAAAACTAAATTATCAACGTTTTAAGATTAACGAGATCAGTCATTTGATAAAGCGATCAGAAATTCAAATTCATTTAGCTCATTCATTTTTTTTCGTCTCTCGATGAAACCGTCATGACCAGATGGCTGGATTACGACGAATTTTGTGACGATCTTTCAAATTGTTCAATCGTCATCACCATCCTCATCCATATAAAGCCTTCAGAAGCACCGCACGCCTGTGCTTTCCATAGCCACCCAACAACGTTCGTTCATTCCCGAACTGACCGTCCACGTAACCGCCTGCAGTCTGCTGAATGCTTGTTTGCAGTGGGTCTGGTGCATGGAACTGAAATATTATGTGAAGTCAGTATAATGGGTTCGCTTGAAAATTCAAGATTAATATACTAAGTTCCAGGAAAGCAAATTATGGATTGAAACTCAACGTTGACTCATGCAAACGTGAGCCGTCCGAACAGCTTCAGGCGCTGAGCAAACCTGACAAATAGCTTTCAATTTTTTTTGTTGCATATCATTCCGAATATGAATAGGAATCAAACTAGGGAATCTCTAGACATGAAAACATTCGAGATTTATTAGCCATATGAGATGAATAAACTCACCGGTGATGATGTGGTGCATAATTCGAAGAGAATCACAAATGTAATGGCGTACAGAAGTATTATTGAAGTTGTTAAACGGAACATGCCTCCTCGTAAATGTGAGAAGTTATACAGTCTAGATTTTTTCACAGTTAAACAAACAGAATGTTCCAAAATGTTCCAAACAAATGAGCGATTTTTTGATGGTGAAGGTAAATATTCACAATGGTACATTTGGTAACGACCTAAACGCTAATATATATGACAGCGTTAACAAAATTGAAATAAACAATGACTGATTTATATGAACAAGTTTCTTAGATAAACATAAGATTTATATAAATCAAACTAATATAAACAGATTCGTATAAACAAATTTTTTATTATTGGTGAACGAATCTTTAATTAAATCGCTCATCGACAATAACAAACAAGCAAAATGTCACGTTTAGTCATTTAAATAAATAAGTTTGATAACGAAATGGAATTTAGCTCGAATCATTGATAAAGTTTTGTTTAGCCGATCTGTGCTTGACTAAGAAGTTTGAATGTAGTTGTCTCTTTCAGTTAAGCACGAATAAATGTAGTTGTCATTTTCAATTAAAGTGTTATGCATGAATAAAATGACTGCATGAAACTTTGTTTTATAAGAAAGTTTTGATTGGTCAAGTAGAAAACTTTGTTGTAACAATGTGATTGATTAATTGACAGATTTGAGCCACACAGGCGTCTGTAAGCGTGTACTGAAAGTATGAGCCAAGCAGCAGCTTACACCGAGTTGAGCTGACGAAATTAATTGAAATGTTCGCTTTTTATTTGCTTGATTTCAACAGACTGGGAAACATTTTTGTGCTGCTTTGGAATCGTCACAGATCAGCTGTTTTCTTTTTTCTTCAATGCTTGCAAGAGTGAACATGTACATGTAAACAATCGAGGACAAGTCCAGCTACTCGCTTGGTTGTAATTCTTTGTAAATTTGTTTTTCAGTATGATATGGTGATTTGGGAAGAATTGAACGAACGGAATAAATTTATTTATGTAAATCCGACAAAACCATAAATATTAGCGTCAGTTCAAGAGTTGATCACTGATCATCCAACATCAAGTGCACACACGAAACGTTCCTTTTGAGTCAATCCAAGCCGTTCCTGCATGCACGCTTTGGCCGTCACCACGATAGCACCTGCGAGAAACCAAAAATGAAAATTCGACGAAATATATAAAGGATTAAGTGAAAAGAGGAAATTGCACTGATGAAATGTTCCGTGATAAAATTCGTGATATGCACGGAGTTGTAAGGTGGTGGGAGATTCAACAGGAACACACTTGACTTCTCAAGGAATCATGCCACTGAAATTTTAAAGAACTGAAATGTCTGCCCTCTTAGCGATAGACTATTATTTCAGAAGATTGCTCAGTGGTTTCTAAATAAGCAGCCATTTTCATTACAATTAGACATTTTCAATTCTCGAACAGAATCTCACCAACATGAAAAAAGCGATCGGCATGCAGAATTATTTTTTTAAGAAACCTGTAAACATGAATGCCTTGATCTCCACAACGTAGATCGTAGTTGCCTTGCCTCCATATTTTATACTTTTTTATGTGTAACGATTCATCGGTCACATCGTCATAATCAGTCCCATTGAAACATCCTGAGAACATGCAAAACTTACTATTAGTGAACGTTCAAGATATCAGTTGAAGAAAAATTTTGATGATGTCAAACCTTTGTTTTCAATTCGTGCACGTTTACTGTTCTTGTAAATGTAACACCATTTCAGTTGATTATTGTCAAGTAGAAAAAACCCACCGCGCACAATATCACCATTTTTATCAACACAAGCGATTATTCTGAAAGTCTGTATTTGTGACATTTTAAGTGTAATTCAGCAAAATGATTACAATATTTCGAATGAATGATTTGTATGTGATTGTGCAAAAAGAGACACATTTATTTCAAAGACTTTGAAAGGTATGAACTTAAAAAGAATTATTTACTCTTTGGTAATACATGAAATAACAAAATGATTCGCAAAGAATTCCGTCCGGTCACCAGTGCACCCTTCTGAAGTCGGTTCCTCTCCGGACGCTTCATTGCCGTCCAAACCTCGCTCACCACTTTCATCATCTATGCATGAATATTCAATGCTATTCTCCCAGAATGAATCCGTTTGAAGCGGAATCCTCGTTCCAAAATCACTGATACAATTTAACACCTGCAATTAAATGATAATAATGCTTGAGAAAATGAACGCAACTCCACACAATTCACCGCATCTCACGACTGGTTTAGTCTGCATTGTGAGCATCTCCAATTCCATGTCCTTCAGAAAATTTTCTAATCTCGGATTTCCCGCATCTCAAAACCGTATCTTAACTGATCAGAATCGAAAGCAATCAGCCACTAGGCTGTCGTGATGCTGCCCATTAGAAATCAGTCAAAAAAATATTTATGATGGAAAACAGAGTTCAAGTAAGCATCCACTTCCTTGATCTTATGCGTTTTATAGTGAAAAAAATTACGATCGTTCAACAGCAAACCTTCATTCGTCCATTCTCACAGGTCACATTAAAGAATTCACTCCGAACCCATACGGACTTCTCTGGATAGCGTCGACCGGTCAGTACATCGAAACAATCGCATAGTACCAAACAGCTCGGTGTGCTCAAAACCAACAAAAGCAACACTGGCTCTAAGATTGCAATCATAAACGAAGAATTTTGTTTATTTGCGTAAATTTTATTACGTAAATTAGAGAAAGGTAAATTAGCAATCCAAAGATTGTATCTTTCAATGTGAGTGGCATTAATGTCTAACAGAAGCGCTGTATAAAATGTTTCAATCGCTTGTGCGCTGAACTGTTCGTGATAAGGTGTTAATGTATTACGAAGATAATGATGCTCAGCCTCAGCTTACTTCTCAGTCAACTTCTGTCATCAATTAATCATTGAGTTTATCACAGCTAAAGATATTGCACTTCATTGATCTTGTGCTTTCTGTAGAGAGACAGAAAGAGGATTTGATTGCGTGAAGTGTTCAAATGATGCGATTAGTGATGACAGCTGTCTGATATAATTCATGTGGTTGTCTGCAAAGAATCGATGAAACATTAATGAAAAATGAAAACGAGAGGAGAATTTTAAAGAATGTCTATTTTCAAGACTCAAGTTTTGCCCAGCGACTCCTGAATTCTTTTCGGAAACGCATTTAGGAGGTTACTAAATAACATATGAATTAACATACAACTAACACATAAATTTTTTTGCATCATTCGATCCAGCTGGTTCCCTTACATTTAGAAAAACATATATTTTGTCGAGCGATTTTGCTTAGCTGAGGAGATATAGCAATTTTCTTAGATCTATTTCAATTAGCCCAGTCGCGCTCATCAATCATGTACATTGATCACTATAGAGCAATCAATACCTTAATATAGCAATAGGCGGATTGCGATCTTCGAGCTAACCGTCTTCTCAGGTTTGCCCGGAAACATGCGAATTTCTTTTCACCGTTTGATCCATCAGAACCTCTAGATTCAGAATATTATAAATTTTACCGAGCAATTTGGCTTAGTTGAGGAGATATAGGTATTTTATAAACATTATCTTGGGTGGCACCTTCAGAGCTACCGTCTTCTCAAGTTTGCCCAGTAACATATGAATTTTTTTGCATCATTCGATTCAGCTGGATCTCTTCATTTAGAAAAACATATTTTGTCGAGTGATTTTACTTTCCTGAGGTGGTGTAGCCATTTTGTGGAGATATATCTCAATTCAATAGCGCAGTCGCGCTCATTCAAATAAACTGATCACTATAGAGCAATCAATACGTCCATATTAGCAGTAGGCGGAGGGATTTACGGGCCATAACACAAGAATGACTGCAGATAGAGAGCTGATTCGTGTTTCATCATAATAATGGCCTCACTCTGGTTCGATAAGTATAAAATTTGTGAAATTTGCAAAAAATGACTCCATCGGCCAAAAATCCTGAAATGACGATTTTTGCGATTTTTGGGATCTCGAGAGGCGGGTTTCCGTTGGTCAATTGGAATAATTCTTGAAACATTCTTACTCAAACCGTGAAGGTCACCTTAACGCCGTTTAGATCGTCTCGAAATGTCAATTCGAAGCTGAGATATGATATCTCGAAAATCCCGATTTTGAGATCGTAAGGGGTATGATCAGGTTTTTTCGCAAAAAATTTTTTTGCTCCTTTTTCGATAAATTTGGTACCGATCGACTCGGCTTGACGAATGGATCACTGTAATAACAAAAATATGGCATTTCTTGAGACGTGAGGCGAGAAAAATGCCTCCAGATCAAGCATTACAGTACTCTTAACGTGTTGAGGGTCGCAGGTTCAATTCCGGACAGCGTCAATACGTTTTGCCACATGCGATCAGTAAACTAAATATACTCTTTTCAGCTCATCAAAAAGTTCAAATTTTCCTAAGGGCACCTTTATGATGCTCTGATGAAAGAGGTCACGAACTAGAAGAAAAGCGTAGCTATAGCTGATTTTATGAGGGTGCTTCCTTGTTAGGGGAATCCAAAGATGAGGCGCCACATTCAGGCCTTCTGTATGCTCAAATTTGACCAGTAAGGATAAGATTTTTTGACACAGTCGGATAGCAGAGATTCTCAGCTTTCAGAACAATAGCGCAGTCGCGCTCATTCACACAAGTTGATTACTATAGAGCAATCAGTACGTTCATATTAGCAATAAGTGGATTGCGATCTTCGAGCTAACCGTCTTCTCAGGTTTGCTCGATAACATGTGAATTTCTTTTCACCGCTCGATCCAGCAGAACCTCTAGATTCAGAATATTATAAATTTTACCGAGCAATTTGGCTTAGTTGAGGAGATATAGATATTTTTTAAATACTGTCTCGAGTGGCACCTTCAGGGCTACCGTCTTCTCAAGTTTGCCCAGTAACATATGAATTTTTTTGCATCATTCGATCCAGCTGAATCTCTTCATTAAGAAAAACATATATTTTGTCGAGTGATTTTGCTTACCTGAGGGGATATAGCAATTTTCTTAGATCTATTTCAATTAGCGCAGTCGCATTCGTCATTCATGTACATTGATCACTACACAGCAATGAATACCTTAATATAGCAATAGTCGGATTGCAATCTTCGAGCTAACCGTCTTCTCAGGTTTGCTCGGTAACATGTGAATTTCTTTTCACCGTTCGATGCAGCACAAAGAAAGCAAATGATTCCTTCGCAAAACTGAGCCCACAATTAAGCCTGACTAAGCGATACAATCGGATGAGAACCAGTGTTACAATTGTCTCGCAATTGAGTCAGGTTATTTAGTCAATCGTGCACGTTTCAGATGTTTGATGTTCATTAAACTTTGATTGTCATAATGCAACCTTCACAAAATTGTGTTTGAATTCGTCCTCAGAGGTTGAAAATCAGCATGACTTCTATCTGCTAGTACCAAAAGTAAACTCTTCACTATAAACTGTTATCTTCATGAATCTTACTGCTCGATTTGTCTGTTTGCTGCATGTGAACTGATTTAATCCAGCACACGTTCAACACTATCTTCTTGAATACAATCTCGTGTATCATAAGATTACACGTAAATTCCCTGTTCATATTCTTTAGCCACAGTTCTTCCGCGAATTCCACTGTTTTTCTGTCTTTCACATTTGACGTAATGCATTCAATCAACAAAAATTCTTTGCAAGAAGCTATAAGCTTTCATTCTTCAATCGATCAATCATTAAAAACATTTTATGTAGAGAAACGGATTATTTGTTGTGATCACAAACCAAACGAAAACAACAAAAAATAACGCAAAGAATGCACTACATTCAAATACAATCACATCGCGATAAAACTGCGCAGATTAGAACAAATGAATTAATTTCTAAACTACAAATTCAGTGGCAAAATTAAGAATATTAACAATCACTATTGCAATGCAAATCATCAAAATACGACAGCAAATCATTGCGATCAGAATAACTTCACAAGCTTCTTCAAGCAATCTTTTTGCAGTCACCATTTTTCACAGAAAGAGCAAAACGAACAGCAAATAAATCAACCGGACTTGAACTTACAATCAGGCACATCAACGGAAAAATAGACAAGCATCAAACGCTACTAATAATAACAACACTAGTAATAATACTGATATTAAAAATAATAATGCTAATCATGGAGATGCAATCTAACAAATCAATAAATTACTTAACATATGAATCTACTCAAAAATAAATCATTACAAAGAAATGTTTTTCAAAAAAAATTCCGAAATGCAAACACTACAGAAAAGATTTAAAAAATTTGGATTCAACATGATAAATTGACACTATCATAACATTATGCTCTTTCCAAAGAAAATACTTTTCCAAATATTCCAACGAAGAATTTGATTATCTCAACTGAAGTTTACAGTCGATAAAAGCTACTAATGAACGTACAAATATACAATTGAAATCTGCGCATAAACAATACTAACACACAATCTAAAAACCAAACCAAAAAACGACATCGGTTGCATTCAAACAGAGAACATTTGAAAATGAATCATGGCAATTTGAAAAGTCACCAACGATACATCAAACAATCAACCAATAATCACATATCCTAAACAGCTGAATTTTGATGGTGGAACAACTGAAAATTTCTGCGAGAAGAACGCTTTCTCAATAGCTCCAGAAAATTGCAAAAACCCGTAGAAAATTGATCAACTTAAAAAGAATATCAACTTATAGAAAAATTACTCCAACTTTCCTCAACAACACAATATGCGACATACGAAATAAAACAGTTACAGAAACAGAAAACATGAAAATGGAAGCAGAGCTGAAATGTCAATGAACACAACTGGTTTACATTTGCCTCATGACAAAATAAAAACGGCGAATATTTTTATCGCAATATTAACAGCACCGGTACAATAACCATAGTAATAATAATAATAATATCGCAATAATAACAAATATAATCATTATTATTACTTTTGTAACAAATATAAAAATAATAATACTGAAAACAAGAACAATAAAGATAATAATGACAGTAGCAAGGTCAGATCAAAAAACGAGATGAGCCATCAATTAAACATATTGCAGCTGCACGCAAATAACAATTCTGTAATCGTTTGAGAAAACGAATGAAACGCAGAAAAAACGCAAATGAATAAAACATTTTTTGATGGAAGGAAAACTTCGGTCCGACTAAAGAGATTTACTTTTGCCTCACAATGAATTTTAGCTCACATATAAGAACGTATTGAAATCCGATGGGTCACGTGCAATGAATCTGTTCTCAATTAGCCATTCGATCTGAAATCATTGTCGTTTTAACACAGCGATAACTAAATGATGAATGAATTGATAATAACAAGCATTAACACATCACTATCAACACAGTGATAATCGAATTAAAGCAGTAAAAAAAAACTTACTTGCTCTTTGATGAGTTTCCTGGACGGTTGAAACATATGCTTGAGCAGTTCGATGAGTTCAGTTTGAAGTTGTGCCGACTGACACTTCTTTCGAACTTTCATCACTTTCACAATCGCCTCCTGGATACGGAATACTCGCAAGGCGATTATATCATCATGTTCTGCCTGATGACTCGGCTCGGTTGATAGTTGTAAACGTCCAATTAAGTTTATCCTACCTCGATTCTGCTCTTTACCGTTCTGCAAACATTACTGCCAATCGTAACAGTAACAGATCGCAATCAATGAAACTAACGAAAGTTAACAATAACATTGGTAGTGGTGATAAATAATAATACAGATATTTATATTAAAAAATTAACAAAAACAATAAAATAATACTACTGACACCGACATTCAGAATGAAACTATAACAGCAATGAAATAATAATGTCAGTTGCGATAGCAATGACACTAACAACAATTATTATATATCATGACAGCGATCAAAAATTTATCTGAACTCACCTTAACAATAGCAAATTGCTGATTAATCCAGAACAGTGTGGAATCTGTGAAATCTCGAGGATTCGGCGGAGAACAATCTGTTAACAATACTTGATGCCGCATTTTGGGAAAGGCGACCAAAGACTGAAAACAATTTTCTCAAATTATAAAGATGGTAATAGCGTCAACGATATATTAATAGGAATAACAGTAAAATAGGAGTAATAACAGTGATAATGACAATAATAATAACGAACAAATAAAGTTCTGTTGAGTTCAGCGTGTGGTAATTGTGTTGCGATTCGAATACTTTCATACGAAAGCTTCTCTTTCGCTCGATCATTCCAACAAAACAACACCGACATTTGCAAAGTTGTCACATCCAAATCATATTTTCCAACCGAATTCCCAAAAATTATCTAAAAACATCCAAATAACAACTTCAAAAATCAAGGCTGAAATTTCGGAACATAGAATTTTATGAAAGAATTACGAAAAAATACTTTCCAAGTGGAATAAAACCCATTCTAAAGAATAATATGATCTTCCTACGTCAAAACTATTACCATTCACATTGAATCGCAAACGGCAAAAATGTTAGCCCGATGCGGGGCTCGAACCCGCGACAGCCAGATTAAGAGTCTGGTGCTCTACCGACTGAGCTAACCGGGCTGCACACGATTCCGCCACTAACCAACTCTCACTCTCTATATTTTCTATACAAATTACTTTCACTCACCCAAATCTCTAAAATTTGAAATTAAATTTCAAAAATGCATATGAAAAACTAACAGTTCCATGTGACCAATGATGCAGCCACTGTAATTTTCTCCCAGAGTGTTGTTTCTTATAAAATTCGTCCACTTCTGGTATGAATTCTTCAAGTTCACGAGGCATTTGAACTTGCATTCGTTCACCACCACGTGACCATGCACCCGCATTTAAAATCTTTATTGAAATTGAATCTGAAATACACTGAAAGAGATCTCACCAAACCAACGAAACCCATAAAAATATGTGAAATTCCCCAAAATTTATCTCAAAGCTCTTCTATACCAAAATAGGATCAAAATGAAATGCTTCGCTCTAAATATTTATCAACATCACTGAAATTTTACCAAACACAAACAAATAAAAGCAGCAATACAGCAATAATTTACAAAAAAAAAGAACGATGAAAAACACTCACCCGCAATGCAATTATTATTCGAACCAATTGATTTCTTGAATGCAGCGTTCAGATCTTTGTTCACCTCGATATCTTGTAACATACGATAAAGCTTATTTACAAAATCCGCTGGCATTCCAGCATCTCGTAATCTGTAACACATAAAAGGACCACATAAAGAGACCAAAGGATACATCAATCAAGTATGAATCATTGATCCTCGTCTACACAATATCCTTCTCATTCACAACACCATCAATCTCCCGACCCCAACAAAAAAATCAAGGAATTTGCCACCAACAAACCACCTACCTCGTCACCATATTTTCCTCCTTCTCCTGATCGGCACTCATCTCAAGTATCAGCCTACGTGCCAGATGTGCCTTATGGAAACGCATAAAAACGTCCTTGTTCGAAACATACTTCAGTACCAATAGCTGAAACATGACCAATTAAAAAAATCAAATAATTTCTTCCCACTACTAAAACTGTGGCATCCTGAAGCTATCTAAACAAACACCACAACGTAACTCACACTCGAATGGGGAAAAACATTCAATCTAATCGCATAAACAATTACGTAACTAAAAGCAATGGACTAAAATTTCCAAAATCTTCCATCTACTCATTTGATATTCTTTGTTATTTGTTAAATTTGATAAATCAGATACCACCATCTCATTCCTCAAATATGATATTCAAATACGTAAATCAGCTCATAACAAAACAAGTCGCCTACCACATCATTCAACTTCGCGTCGATCTCTTCAGAAGAAAGTCTCTTCGACAATGCCGTTTTCCTCAACAGCAAATCACAAAAATTCGCCAACAGCTCCGGACATCTCGATTCAGCTTGAACGCGCGATCCTCTTCAAACAATAACTCAAATCAATTTCACCTATCCACCAATGTCCATTTGCTTTTAAGGACAGCATTTCTAATATAAATTGTAAGATGAATCGAAAATATCCACCGACACCAAAAACATTTCACGATCAAAAAGTTAAACTGCTTACTGCTTCGCCTTCGAACTAGCAATTTCCATTTTGAATATGCACGTATCATTCACCACATCCTGGAATGCCTTATCTCGAGCCGTCAAAAAACGAGGGTCATCATAGAAAGCCGACGCCACCAAAGCGCTAAATCTTGAGAACATTGACAACAATTGCTCCACATATTTTTCTGGATCCTGAAATTCACATTTCAACTCAATTTTATCCTAAATCTAACAATACCAATTCAAAAAAGTATCTTTGAAGAACTCTCCCATCAGAAAACGCAACAAAAATATAAAATCAAATCAAAGAAACACGAACAGTTGTAATTGTGGCCGCATTTGCCATCATATCGTTGAGCGCTTCAGTTCGAATGAATTCGTCCAAATAGTCCAAAATCGACTGAATACCATTTGGCGTACGTTTGATGAGACGATATAACATTTGCAATTCTGTAAAATTCATTTGCTCATAAATCGTGGCGATCACTTCAAACAAACCAGCAAAAACCATAATAACAACAGCATTGATATCATTCACCATAACAATAAACGAAATCGCAGCAACAATAATATTCTGTCTTATCAACAAAAGAATGCCAATTTTTCTTCTGCAACTACCAAAATATTTTTCGTTCGTTCATAAAACTAACTTTCAATCTGATTAGTGCTAATTAAACGCGGACATTCGGCAAGAATCTGCTCTTGGAATTGTACGACGAGTACAGCAACACAACGTTCCAGCAACTGAAACAAATTGGATAAATAAATAAATTGAACAAATAAATAAAATGAATGAACAAATAAACAAACGAATCAACAAATTCCATTTAGATTGGAAAAGTAAAGGGCAGAAAGAACCAACCCTTTGTAGTGAATCCGCATTACTGTCTAAATATCGCCGACCACGAGCCTCTTCTTCACTCAATTTTGCGTCCGCATACGTCATATAGTTCTGCACACCATTTGATTCCAGAATCTAAAACAAACAAACCAAAAACTCAGCTCAATACTTTAAAACGGATCAAATTGCGAGAAGCATTCCCCAAAAAAATATCAATGAAGCGAAAAAATTTCTCGCCATAAAAATTTGAATGATTCACAATTGTATGATTCACCTGAGATGCACGCGATTTGTAGAATTTTTCCGTTGCATCAATATACGCCTTCTCAAAGTTTGCTTTATAGACGGCCAGTGTATCGTTCGCATCCAAATTCAGCGACACTGCAACACAGATAATCGCTATTCGATCACACAACAGCAACAGCAACAATAAAGATGTTATCATCAAAGGGACAGCCATGCATAAGCAAACAAGTAATATATTCTATGGAATATCATTCCTCCAAATAATCGCAATTAAAATGGGGATATGCTTACGATTAACAACACATGCAAAAATACGTATTTGCACAGTAATTCAAACGAATCAACGCAGTTCTTTCGCAAACTGAATCGAAAGAACAACACCGCAGTCTATATTCCTTACCATAAGATTGTCGAACTCCAATCACAAGTTGTGGATCGAACGCCTCACCGTTACGTTCAGCCTCCACCAACTTCATGGCCGCATTTTGCAGTTTATCTTTGATCCCTTGGAAGATTGTTATGTTCCAATCTTCTAACATCCTCTGAAAATGCAAATCAGACAATAGCAATGAGTGATGATAACACTGAGAATAATATGAACAATTATAATGACAACAACGATGAGATGGATGATAGCAATAATGATGATGAAAACAACAAAAATAATAATAATAATAACAATAATAATAATGTGATAATCATGATAATACTCTGTTCCAATAACTAACCGCAGAAATGATACTTGTCGCATCCTTCACGGATCGATTCCGTCCTCCGGCACAATTCGTTGAAGAATTCTCAAGAATGTAAACGAACGGCTTCGGCAGATATTCTGTTTGCACGAAAAACTTCATCCACTCGGCAATATAAGCACGCAGAATGGAACTCTCCTCTTGATGACATCTGATACGCTACAATATTGAATCAATATGATAACAGTAATGCTAAGGAACAAGAAAATATCAACTGGAAACAACGATGATTCCAAACCAAAGCAGTATTACTTTTGATACTGACATCAAAATAAAGACACTGAACGTAAATCATAAGGCATACGTATACGATTTAATTCGAACCTGATCACAGCCGAACAACCGTGATAATAACGTAAATAATTTTGACGCTATCAGGTGAAAAAATGTAAAAATAGTAATTCTAGCAACCATAACAATAATAAGAAAAATGGTCATACGAACACAAACCTTCTCAGCATCAACTATATATTGATGAACCTCGACTTCCAGTTTCATTCTGACTATCTCACCTCCACCTTCAACCCATGTACAGATTCTGTGAATTGTGGCGAATAAATCTTGCCATTGTTGTTTGCTGACATTCTAAAACTTCGAAATGAACAATTGCGAGAATACTTCTAAAATTCTTTTAACATAGAGAATATTTGGGTGATCAGTTGCCGAATATTTGGCTTAAAAATGTTCCTTTCACTACGTTTATTTTTGCAAAATCATTGATACTAGAATTGTTAGCACAATTATCTTTACTATTATTATTGTTGTCATAATTAATATTTCTGACACCTGCTAATGCTGATATTTCGCGGAAAAAAGCGTTATTATTGATGTGATATAACATAGGGGCATATATGATTTTACAAACTTCTACTGAATTAATTTTATAAATAATTTCGGGAATGAACTAACTACCTGTTGGTTCAAGAGTGATACTAAAGTGGTTCGAGCCTCCTTCCATTCAGGCTCAAACTGGACATCCTCACCCTGTAACCAAGCAAAACTCTCAAACACTATTTGAAGAATTCGGATTCATATGGGCAAATAATTTTTCATATCAGAGGATAAACTTTACAGAAAATCATGCAACAAATCGGTGCTCTGCAAAACCTTGTAAGGAACATAATAAAAAATTCCAGATGAAAAAACGAAGGATGCAGAAAAAGAAAGCAGAAAAACTAACCCTTAACATAGTTGCCTGCTCTGATAAGTTGATAACAAAATTTTCCGACGATGAAATGCACCCGAATAAGGTTGAGATTAATGGAAATTCTTCGGTAAATCTATCCTCTCTTTGTTAACATCGGAATCGTCTAACAAACACAACCATTCGGCAGCTTCGGGCAACGATTACCGATCTGAAACCACCTGATCTATAATCATTGTTGCCGTTATAATTTTCCTATCGCAAATCTCACACGACACTAATATTGCCATCATAATCATCAAGAAATATGCCTAGTGGCTGTAGAACGTCAGCTTATTCTTTCTGCAAATTTTATTCCTTCCTAGACACTTAGAAAGGCATATTTCGGATATCAGTTCAGATGTTCGCAAAAGACTCTTTAATCCGTCTTTCGATAGTAAGTTTCGACGGTAGCGAACAAAAATAAACATAAACAAGCTAAAAAAACAACGCTAATATCATCATCAGCTGTTTACTAGCATTAAAAGTAAAAATTTCACTTGGATATTTGTCTTTTAAAATACTACAAGCGTCGACGACAAATGCCCAAGTAACAATTGCAAGCACGCAGTCGTTCCATAGTGTGGCAACTCATTCTGCACATACCAATCCTATTGTGACTATCAACGTAATGAGAATTTCGAGTGAACAAATGAAAAGTGTGAAAATTCAGAAGATAATTATGAATAAGAGTGAATCAGTGATACGTCTGCAATGAATGAGAAAAGTGTCACTTCACAATGGGACTGTAGTGCAATGGGTAACGTTAGAAATGAGAGTGATGAGACATCACAGGAATTGGACATAAAAACTGGTGATGGAATGTGGGCGGTGAATAGAGTGCAGGAGAATGGATTCTGATGGAAGTAGCTGTTCAGAAGGCATACACGCTTTCCATACTCCCATATACAGCTTTCCTTCAACAGTCTATCAGTGAATCCTGTGTCTAATTTCCATACTCTCTCATCACTCTCATTACTGAAATAACTTACTGCA
Source organism: Anisakis pegreffii (assembly GCA_035041965.1). Classification (NCBI taxonomy): domain Eukaryota; kingdom Metazoa; phylum Nematoda; class Chromadorea; order Rhabditida; family Anisakidae; genus Anisakis; species Anisakis pegreffii. The sequence goes on from JAPYMA010001035.1 coordinate 51,811, forward strand.
TTGCAATTCCACTGTGTGGTGGTGGTTTTCTTATTCACTTCAGCCGCATCAATGATTCGCTCTCATTCATTATTCTCCGAGGAATCTGTAATTATATATATTTCTCATACTTGCAGTTTCAGTTCAGTTTGCTTTTCAGTGCAAATGAAATCAAAAGAGCGATTTGGCAAAATACGACCAACTCACTATCAGATAATAGATGTTACGAAATGTCATCGTATATCCGTTTTATCTGTTTAATTGCTGTTTATCTGACCAGATTAAGCTGGTTTAATACTGTTCATTGGTTGATAATCAGCCTGGCGATCTTCGTGCCCGTCTCCGTTAGATGTTTGGTACCGAAACAATTGTAGCCATTTACGTGTTCATAAAGATTGTGGAATACTTTATAGTGAAATCAGTTGTGATTCTTGTTGTTATCAGATGATATCCGCAGTCCTTTTGAGGTGAACAATATCTTTAGCTCGTTTTTACTGACAGTCGTACAGTTGAGAACCATTAGTTGTTTTTCTTTGATGAAAAATTGACTTAATTCTGCGTATTCGACAGAAAATTTTGATGTAAGGACATTACTGTTGGAATAATTTTGACTGTTGTTCGTCACTGATGTCCCTTCTGATCTTTCGTTCTTTCCTTTACGTTATGCTCACGATCAGCATTCAGTTGCAAACGTCAGCATTGTTTTATTCATACTGGATAACAATTCCGGTCAGTCAATAATATTACCCGAATTGTTATCCAATGTGAATAAAATAATGTTTATAGATTTAAACGCTTTGATGTGAAAAGATACGTGATACCGACCATTTGCTTTAACTCAGCCACGAAGGGTTTATGGCCCTTAGTGCCGGTCCCAAGCCCGGATAAATGAGGAGGGTTGCGTCAGGGGTGGCAACCCGGCGTAAAAGTGGTATTGCCGAAACGAATGACAACACGTAGCCGAAGAACCTGAAGACAGCGAATGGCATCCCACGATGCGCCATGGCGATGAACTGAGGGTTTCCATCAGGTCAACTTTTTGCCGTTAATTTTTTGTTTGTTTAATTTTATGAGGGTTTTTTGCAAGATTTGTATTTATTCCACCTCTCCCTTCCTTAGGTAAGAGTCTAGAGGGCTCATGAGATTGGGTGGAACGGTCACTAAAATATTCCAATGTGTTATTGTTTAATGCATGACTGAGTGAGATACACAGACACTAGATTTTCGAGCACCCTGTAGGTGTGCGGGTGCAGTGCGGCCGGGAGAATGGGCTGATAACCCAAGGAGCAATCCTATCCCGGTTCCGGGTGAACCCGGCACTCGTACCGTCAGACTACCATATCTATGTGGACAGCGGCGGGGGACCTCGGGTGTTTATGAAAAGCTGGTGTCTGTGTTTTTGTTAAACTAGGCAACTAGTTAGGTAAAATTGGAAAACATTTTTTTGACCGTTCTCCACCTCTTCTTATGGCTATTAGTATTAAAGCAATTGAGCGTTTGGGTCGTATTTGTTCAAGAATTTTTGAGTTTTACAAGTAACTGATTATTAAACTAATTAATTCTGTTGTTCCTAATCAAGCGGGATTACGTTTTATTGATCCTCGTCGGCTTTTGGCCGAATATAAGCGTGTAAATTTATTACGTGCGATCGTGATGACAATTTTCATTCCATGATGTGTTGTGGAGTCGATCACGAATATAGAACGCACGCAGGACAACCGACCAAGCTGAGGCCAACAAACGAACATTCCACCGATCAATGGATTCGAAGTTATCAATCTCAAAAATCATAATCAACTATCGACTATGGAGTAAAAACTACAATTCAATATGGAGTTTCGGGACGTCTGTGATCCTTTCAATAATTTTAATATCGAGTCACTCAGACGCAGTTGTGCTGCTTTCATCGTCAAACGGTTATGTTTATTTTATTTTGATCCATTTGTTTTGTTATTCGATATTGAATGTTCACGAAGTGAAGGTCTCACCTGCGTCTTCTCTAAAGCTATACCGTTGTAAGCACGCCAGCTGAGGATTTGAACAGATCTTAATTAGGCAGTCAGCAGGAGTACTGTATTTTTATATCTATGTGTATTCCCAATTAGCCAGAAAAAGTACAGGTTCAAATAGGCTATCTAACATGGTCAATCTTGAGATGCTATCTAACATGGTCAATCTTGAGATGCATTGGTGACTTGGGGAAAATTTAGTTAGTAGAGGTAGAGGCTTCGTATAGCGTGGATAATGGTCACACTGGCATGTCAAGAAGAAAAAATAATGTTCCCCATATAAATTGAGCTCATTGAATGTAGGGTATGAATCGCTTTATGAGCTTAGCGGTAGGTCTGGAAAGTTCGCCTGGACCACTCATCTGTAGAGTCGAGTTGCTGACCGGTGACTCGAAGAACGTCTCCCTCGTAGCGCTGTTTGGCGACAGCTGGAACAGGTCTGATGTGATATTATTAGTGTAGTCGATAGTCGTTCTTAAAAAGCATATTCTGGTTGCGTGGGTGATCCCAACCCGTCGAGCTGCCAACAAGAGGGGCTAGGTTTAGGTAAATGCGACAGGCGTTCCCCGCCTACCGGCAGTCTCGGCGAATCGGGGAGAAACAACTCAAAATATGCTAGCGGTATTTACCCGAGTATCGCTAGCATTCATTCTTCGGAACATATGATGGGCGTTCCCGGCCCGGGAAAGGCGCCGATTTGACTGGGGATAGGGAATGCGCGTAAATTGGCCTGAGTAGTGCCTTCGGGCATTTGCTTAGGTAACGAGGGTTCCCGGACTCACCGTGCGCACTTTCCCTTAACAGGGGGAATTATGATCGGGTTGACTATTGATTACACTTATGAAATCACATAGCTTAGTTTCAATGTTGTTAAATGCGTTATAAGGAGAAATCTCTCAGGTGTTTGTGGTTACTCGCCGAAGCTTATCTATTAGCTAGGTTCATGATAGCATTCATACAATTCGATTGATACATCCTTATCTCCCTTGCCAGTGTGGTTGTCATCCATCATTAGTTCTACCGAAATTCTCCATCACACGAAAATATGGTTTCAATAATCATGGCAAACATTTTTCGTTTGCAATTCATTAATTGAAATGAAAGTTATAAGTCAACGCCTTTGCCCTCAAGAGCTGACTATGTTCGATAGATTACGTCTCATACTAAGGTTGAGCTAGATAGTACGAACGTTCGACTCATTTCTAAAATGCTATCATAGTGTCGTGTAACGCTTGCATTGAACTGGATTGCAAAGTCTCAAAGCGGGATGATTTTGTGCAAATATTTCCAAATCGGTGTCGTGTACTTCTCTAAAAGTTATACGTTTGCAAGTACGCAGGTGAGACCTTCACGAAGTGAAAATCAGATACTGACTGAATTGTCTTCTTGCTTTCTATTGCTTAAGGCAAAAATCATAGGAAAAGTTTAAAAATGATGTTCTACCGCATACAAATTCAACTGGAGTAGATCTCGATTTGCTGTAGAGTTGAATCGATCCCACTTCGTTTGACTGAGGGTTGAGTTGCAGTAACCATAATTGACTAAGACTCGTTCCTTGTTTCAATATTAATTCAGTTCTTCTGTTGCATGTAATGGCTTATGGATGATGGTATTGAATGGATTGAGAATAATTATTTTGCGGATAATAATAATAATCGGCTGTGAATTTGGACATCATTATTTAATGGAT